>NQII01007443.1:6235-80770 GCA_002778355.1 Clitarchus hookeri
AAATTTTTCCTGAATTTTCTTTGCTATAAACCTCACGGAGCCCGAGACCTTTCCAACGAATGCAAAACCGTGGAAATCGGTTCGTGCGTTCTGGAGTTATAGCGTCAGGAAGGAAAACCCGACTTATTTTTATATAGTAGATTTGAGAAACCATCAAAACGGTTGCTGACAAAACTAATTTTCCATAGTACGTCTATAGACAGCATGATTTAAGTAATTTAAGTAGATTAGTTACTTACTTTTATATGGTTGCCTTGTTACAGCTTATGTTACACATTATATCTATGGAATAACTAAACTGTTTGAACCTATCTTAGCAGGTTGGCCGTTCTAATTGTGAAATCTAAACACTTACTTATAAAGGTTTTCATCTTAGTGAGTCTCTTGAAATTCAAATATCATATGTAAGTAACATTTCAGCCAATTTCCCCCCACATTTTACATGCCTGGTGTACTACAGAAGGCCATCTACAATTTTTGTCGTGTAGTCTCTTATTTTTTAAAGTGTGTTATTCTTTTATTATTACATAGGATGTCTTGAGTGTGATTAAACCAGTATAAATCCAGCATAATGTGCTTAAGTACCTTCTGTGTGCACTCAATTCACTAGGTGATTACTTCAGTCGTGGACTGTTTTGGAAGGTACCGCCATAGAAAGTTCTCTTACTTGTTTGCGAAATACTTGATTAATATACATCAAACCTGGTGGAAAATATATTTTTTTTATTCTAACAAGCTGGATTATACTTATTAAGCTTTTGAATTTATCATCAAACTTAACATCGAGGTAATGAGAGCCGATTAGGGTGAAGTGAGGTGAGTTTGGAGCAGCGCTGGAATGCAAGGGCGGAGGAAACGGGAGATCCACGAGAAAACCCACCGAGAAGCGGCTTCGTCCGGCACGATTCCCACTTGCGAAAATCCGGGAGCGATCCCTCTCGAGAATCTAACTCGGTTTGTCTCGGTGGGAGGCGAGCGCTCTAGCCACTGAGGCATCACGGCCCCTTCAGAGGCAAGAGAAAACCCACCTTCACACACACTCCCATACATCGCTGATTGAGCTGGGCGTTCCATTTCCCCTGATGTGGTCTTGTCCGAATATCCAATACTTTGTCCTGCGTCGAACAATCGCCAACGAATTCTGTTGTGTGGCGATACAAGAAGACTTCGCGAGCAAACACCAACATATTAAAACATCGCGTCAACAAACGAGAATAAAAATTCATAGTTTAACCAAACATTCAGTGTTAATAATAGTTAAAGAATTTAGGACCACGGTGGCTGTGCGGTTAAGCTGCTCGCCTCCCACCACGGTGAACCGGGCTCAATCCCCGGCCAGGCCAATTCCGGATTTTTTCAAGTGGGAATCGTGCCGGACGATGCCGCTGGTCGGCGGGTTTTCTTGGGGATCTCCCGTTTCCCTCGCCCTTGCATTCCGGCGCCGTTCCATTCTCACCTCAGTTCGCCCTCATCGTCTCTCAAGAATTCGTTGTTAAGAGTCGCCCAAATAACTCAACTTAAATAATTGTGCAAAATACGTGATTGTAAGCTGTTCACGGTAAAGTGAGCACTTTTGAAAGCCGTGCTTAAGATCTACTTTCATGTAAATTGCGTATTCTTCCACAATATGTAAAATTAACATTTCAATGGGAATGTTCATTTTATTCGTCTACCGTTCAAGAAAACTGTGAAGTCATTAGGATAGTAAACCTTTTCAGGCTTTGCTAATTTTTACAATCAGATGCATAAATAAAAACAGAAAAAAAAATTAGTAAGCGTAAATGTTTAACAAACTCTTCTATTTCAATGTTAAAACAATGAAATATTTACCCTACGCCATTACCAACTTTACTGGGGACATGCCAGTCAATGTGCCGTTAAGATATTTGCTGGTAGGGGCACTGATTTTTAAAAGTACTGAGTTAACAGCCTTTAATAGTAATGTACATATGAATCACATGTAGCCAGAAAAATGCAAACATAGAAATTAAGTCATAAAATTTATTTAAAAATGTTATACGTCATTGTGAAACTCCAAACTGTGTTAGTTAACGAAATTACATGTAAGTAAGGCTGCATGAAGGTGGGTTTGTTCGGTGTGACGTGCTGGCAGCTAGTGAAAGCTCAGTTTGGACGGACAAGGCGGTTGTAGAACAGTGCGTCCCTACAGGGAATGTGGGGCAGACAGCGCATGGCAGCGCCGCAGGAGCCCAGCTCGCCAGTACTACTGTAAGAACCACGACACCAACCCTAGATATTTACAGTCTGTTTACATAAAAACATGCTTTGTACTAAGGAAACTTCTACTGGCCGATGTCTACTGCAACTAGGACACGCACACACACACACACACCTTACAAATGTTTTGCACTACCTATTTTTCTGAGTTACTAGTTGGCTCATGGCCCTGGAGATAGTGTGAAATGCAAATACGCTGCTATGTGCAATACCACGCCACACTTGACGAATGTATTTTTGTAGAACACCCATTGTCCCAGCGAACATCCTTAATCTACATCCAATTACTGGCGGTGGTGTAAAACGTTTTTTTTTNACGCTGCTATGTGCAATACCACGCCACACTTGACGAATGTATTTTTGTAGAACACCCATTGTCCCAGCGAACATCCTTAATCTACATCCAATTACTGGCGGTGGTGTAAAACGTTTTTTTTTCAGGCGTGTACAATCACGGAAAAATAGCCCTTTTGAAAGATCTGACCATCTGTAAAAGCCAAACAGAATAAAGACGAAAATCTGTTTGCCACAACTTTACTGCACAGTAGTACGACTCTTCTAAAGGGGTTGGACAAAATATCATATCTGTCTTTACTAGACGAACCTAAAGAATAAATATACGTATTACAAGAAATTATTTGGAAAACTACGTTTGTTATAATATTTCAGTTATTCATAAGTAACAAGATATAAGCGTATGACTTGAAACGTACTTTAGAAAATGTTCCTTGAGAAAAACTCAAGGGAGTACGGTCTCTTCGAGCGTTATCATGATGTTCGTTGTCGTTATGTTCTGGTACATAGGTTGCGCAGCAATGTACTCGCATATGTTCTGGTACATAGGTTGCGCAGCAATGTACTCGCATATGTTCTGGTACATAGGTTGCGCAGCAATGTACTCGCACATGTTCTGGTACATAGGTTGCGCAGCAATGTACTCGCATGTGTTCTGGTACATAGGTTGCGCAGCAATGTACTCGCACATGTTCTGGTACATAGGTTGCGCAGCAATGTACTTTCATTGAATCACGAGTTATAGAACGTTACAATTTCCATGTGTGAAGTTGAACCAACGTCATTATTACGTAAAGGGAACACAGTTGCATCCAGTCATATTTGACAACGTTATCTTGATTGCAATTGAAGTTAAGGTTTTAATTACGTTTCTGTATGTTTGAATGATAAAATAATAAGTAAATATTCCTAACTTGAAAATGTATGGGTACAAATATGCATCAGTTTAGACGAGAAACGTTGATATTACTGTCCAATGCACGAAAATGTTTCTAACATTTGTTTGTTGTTCGTATTTGTGCGTTGAATAAACCGGATGTGTGAAATTAGACCGACGAATTTTGTGAGGT
Source organism: Clitarchus hookeri (assembly GCA_002778355.1). Lineage (NCBI taxonomy): Eukaryota > Metazoa > Arthropoda > Insecta > Phasmatodea > Phasmatidae > Clitarchus > Clitarchus hookeri. The sequence continues at coordinate 9,838 of NQII01007443.1, forward strand.
GATTCCGTAAGCAAAAGCAAAAATTCAGGATAATTTACACTTAAATTCAATATTATGGGAGATATGAGCTCTTTGAAATAGAGATTTAAAATGAAATTTTGCAAAATAACTGAAAATAAATGAAATGGTATTACGATTTTACGAACACTGTTATATGTTATCGGATTCTTCAACCTAAGAGCAGACTCACATTAATATGTTCCCCCGTATGAAGACATATTGAGCAGTGTGTCCTGGCCAACAAAATGCGGTTGCAGCAGCACAGGTCTCGCCGTTCGCGTGTAAAACGCACATAATTCCAGGTGCGTAGGCAATACCGATACTTCCTGCAGAGGATCACACACGCACTGTCACTACAGAGAGACCACTTCAGTACTGTAAGCTTATTTATGTATACTGCATGTTGTTCCCAGTGAGTGGTTACAATATCTCCCACCATCTGTGCAGTTGACGCAGCAGCATACTATACACGCATGTAGGTAGTATTGCCTACGTGCTAGGCGCTGTATAACTGCAGCCAAACGTTGTGTGCGTTTTACATGGAAAGGAAGGATCTTGGGTAGGTGCAACAAGAGCATCACTGTCATCAGCTAGGCCACACAGCTAAATAAACCAACATGAAACGTTTATAACTCCTGACGGTAAAATATTGGCCTGCAAAAAGAGGGTGGTCGCCTCAGTTATTTTCATTACAAGGGAATGTATTAATGAGATTATGAGCTTAGGTCGAATATCCTGATAACATAAAACAACTTTTGGAGTATTGTAACTTAATTTCATTTAGTTCCCGATATTTTACAAAACTACAGTTCAAAAACTTAATTTTAAAGACCTCGTATCTTCCTCAATGATCAGTTAAGGTAGACAATGCGCTGTATATTTTCCACTTGATTCTGAATAATGAATCATCTCACAAAGTTTATCATTCGAATTCCGCTCCATTCTGTATGTGTTTATACAAACATACACACATATACGTGAGCCGTCTCCAGATCCCAGATACAACACAGTTGGCAGCACTCCATTACTTAATATCAAAGACGCGTCTTCGGGAGTATTTTAAGTTGGCTTAACATAGAATTGTTACAATGACATATTAACAACTTCACATACACGTATACACATTTTAGGTACAATAGCACTTCATTATCTCGGTTTTCCTCTTTGCATTGCCTTATATTATTACTCTGCAAGTATTTCCAATTTCGTACATTCCATTCATTTTAAGTTAGTTAATTTTTATAAATAAATTATTCGGCTAATCAGTACGTTCTCAGCTTTCACAAGGGCTTATCTGTCTCTCAAACAGATACTCTCTCTCTGCACTCTTACGTGATTCCCCTACAAGCTGTAATACATTTGTACAAGTTACAATTTTATTTAAACATTTGGTATAGACTTAACGCAATTAGCTCATTATTAACTTAACTTAATTGTGCATCGGTCTTCCGGAGACAGCATTATCAGTATTGTGAAGTTTTCTTAGCCTGAAAATGACTGAAATATTTCGAAAAATATGAAGGTTTAGTGGACCTCAAAATGCGCTCATGTCAGTGATAATAACAACAGCGAGCGTGAGATTGGCGAGAGCGTACGAGGGGCAAGGCAGAGAATGTGCGTGCGTGTCGCGCATGAACCAACCTCCGTGTTCCAACATTGAACTGCTTGACCGCCAATAGCACCATCACAAACCACGTGGATAGGAACGCAGCTTAGAGTACTTAATATTTAAGTAAGTAATTTGAGATATTTGTGACGCAGCCAGAATATATTCAAGTTATTCAAAGTTTTTTGTTCATATAAAACGGCGGGTGAGTTGTAAGCCAGCATGTTGGTCATAGTTGACCGAACGACTTTGACATTAGTCCTGGCGGCGGGTCCACAGAGGACGAAGCTCGTCCCCGCAGCGTGGGAGAGTCCTGGCGCAGGACACGCAGGACACGTGTGGGTGGCGCATGCGCAGAAGGCGGGCGCACGGCCAGCTAGCGGCGAGATCCAGGTCGCTCGCCGCCTGCCGGGGAAAGGAAGAGTCGACACGAATAGCAAAGTGTCTGGTGCTGCGATCCCTCACGCGCACGCCACTTACGACCCGCGCCTTAATCCCCCCCCCCACTGCCGAGTTTCCCCTTCAAATATACTCGGCGATACAATCTTAAGACTAAATACAGCCATCAAATGTCTCCTTCCAAAATACTTTATCAAATAATCTTGAATATGTTTGAAAATGTGCCACACTCTCAAAATTGCTTACTAAAAGGATTCTTTCTGAATTTTTATTTAAAGATTACTTTCAAAATGAGATACCGCTGTTGTGTTTCCATGCAATCCATTAAAGGAGGAAATTTAAACGAAAGTTGTGATTTATTTTCACTTCTTTACTAAATTCAAATTTTATCTATCAGGGATGTTTCTTACACAATTGCCTCTGAATCCCTTAATATTATGTGCAATATTTTCCCAAAATAGCATTTATGCTACCACAGCTTTTACATAAATTAATTGTTTTCATAACCTCATTTCATTTCCAGAAATTGTTCGTTATTTTATAATTTCGTGACGTTGGAAACGGCCAATTTTTGCCGTGCACAATTTTTGATTAGCTGAACCCATCAAACATCAAATGAATTTTATAACCGCTCCAATTTTCAAATGCTTGATGGAAACCGAAGCCATCCGACTTTTCCAGAAAAAATATGGCGAAATTTGTGATGTTTCGGCGACGTCACAACTGTCAAACTTAATTTGACCAAACTTATTGGAAGAAGTTTGACGGGAAAACTTGAGAGTGTTACAGGGGCTTTACACCTCACCGTTCCGCGGTCCTTCAGCCGTACCAACATATCAACTTGGAACGTGTGAAGTTCGCGTTATTTGGCAGCTGCACGCCAAGCTACAACACGTTATACGCTCGCTTATCTCCTGCCATTGGCCGATAACTTGTGTGACACGCCCCAAGGACGCTTTTAGCCAATAGCTGAGGATGCACATTTCAGCAACAAATCAACAGTGAAGCGATCATACAGGTAAATGCAGCCAAATAGTTGCCAGTAGACAATGAAAACAAGCAGCCTAGCAAGTTCCCAAATAAAAACGCCAATTGCGCAGGACTCTACCAATAACTAGATGTGGGTTTGATTCCTGGCGCAGCCATCCTGGTTATGGTTGTCATTGCCTTCCCGAGATCACTCTAGGTGAATGCTAGTGTGGTTCCTTACTACAACCCATGACGTGCTCCTTGGCCTTGCTGCTCTGAGCAGCTCGCTCCGTCTCTAACGACCTCGCTGCCATCGAGACGCCAAGCCCTACCTAACTGTTGCGGGTATTTCCATCACAGTGTGCGTATTTTCGATGTGGTATCTGATGTCTCACGAACGTATAGAGATTAGGAAGTTATTTTTTGGGAACTTAATGAGTTCTGATATTACAGTATCAAACATTTAGATTCAAAACCTTTGCCACGTAGAAAATAAAAATATATAAAAAATTGGACTTTAGTACGTAATATGCTTTGTTACAGCTGAAAATAAATATCGATGTCACAAGAATAACATAAACAAATCGCCTCAAAACTTAATTGTGTTACTTGCTCGTAGCTTTAATGCAAGCTTCACGACAGAATCCTAAATAGAAATAGATAAAATTTAAACTCTAATCACTGGAAGTGGAAGGCCGCGCCTTAACTAAATTGCATAACGGCATTATGACTTCAAAAACCACGCTATTTCAAGTCAATTTTTCTCAAATTTTCCAGACAAAACATTTGAGGTACATAATTCTGCTTAAAAACACGATGCAATTTATTTGTTATTTAATTAGTATTTTGATTAAATCCATCTGTTTACCGTGCCAGAAACCCGTAAAATAGGGTCAAACATACAAAATAGACACCTGACACTTGAACGGCCTTGAGATGCCCTCCCCCGTGCAGTTGTTTTGCCGGTTTTCTGCGGAGAAGCGAAGCAGCGCAGTGAAACGACTTCATTCTTGTTGTGTCTGCATTTTTCCGCCTCCGTCTTGTTGTTGCAGTTCACCCGTCAGCTTCGTATTCGATTTATTTAATGCGAGTACTGATTCTCAACGAGGCCTGCAGCTATCGGCCACGGAGTAGAGGAATTATTATATTTAAAAATTTCTGATACATTATTTTGTGAATATAAAGTTATCCGAATGTTTAGGTGAGAACCAACAAGCGAATTTGCTCCTAACTCGGCATATAGTACTCAGATATTTGTTACCTTATATATATTATAAGGTAGAACACAGTAAAACAATAGGTTTTATTGAGGTGGTTGAACAAGATAATATGAAGCCCCATACGAAAACGGATTGTACTTCGTCGTTGTAATGCAACGTGGAGGTAGAAGTAACAGTCTGACAGCAACATTCTTACACGCATCTGTCAACAGTCAAACACTGTCATGTGTGACCTCTCAGATTCACAGTGAGATGAGCAAGCCTCGCTGGAGTCTCAGGGACAATAACAGTCTACCTTGAGGCTGCTGTAAGGAGCACTGCCAGCATACACAGAACATGGTAGCACATCGTCTTCGAAACAGAATAGTAGGTGGCAAACATGGTTCGCTGGTAGCGCTGGCAGGACGTCGATGCCGATCGTGGTCCAAAAGCACAACAGAACAATTCTCCAGATTACCTGTCATATGAACACATAAGATAATTATTATTCTCGAATATCAGCAAGCTTAAGAGCATGCTGATATGAGTACGGCACACAAAGGAATACCGAAATAAACTTATCCATTGGGCCATGTCTGCCCACAGGTGCTCGATTGGTCGGTGTTCCGTCAAACTTCCCTCAGCCTACAACAACGCAACAGCTTATAGCAGTCTGGCTGCGTGCAGCGACTCCTCGCGAGGTAGGCAGCCAAAGGCACACAAGTGTATGCCAGGCCGCAGCCCTCAAGGGGCTTGGATTAGGATCGTAACTTGTTATACTCGTAGATTTTGTTGTGCGCTCGCGCTTTGTTGAAAGTCTTACTCGTATGTGTTTGTGTTGTGACCCCTCCGAATATTGTTCATCAATGGACCGAGTCATCAAGAAAATATTCTCCTTCTCCTCTGGCAGCGGAAACGCGGGATTGCTAAATGTCTTATAATATTCTATTCTGCCACAACATTTTGTTTCGCTCTAACTGTTTTCAACTTTATAATAAAAACGTTTCCCAGGAGAAAATCCTCGAGAAAACCCCTGGCCTACACTTTATAGATGGCCATCGACGATTCTTCAACTTTGTCGCACACCGTAATGATGACCACTTGTCTCTAGGACCTCGTGACAGTCAAAACAGTCCAATGGGAACTGCATGCCACGAACATTCATGACAGAGTTGCTTTTCCAACATCACTGATGACACTGCGCAGTGCGTCGCAGCAATGAGATTAGTCCATGGAGCCAGAATGTAACTGGAGTGGATAATCTGGGATGACAAATGTGCGTTTGCAGAACCATCTCATGTGACTGCCTTTCATACTGTTAAGCATGGAGACGTCTGTATGACGGGGTAGGCCTGAGTGCTTGGCGTGGTCTATCACAATTCGCAATCATGCATAGGAAGAGCTTAGTCCATTTTTATCTCAGTCTTTGGATCTATCATCGTCATCCTATGCCCCAGCCTGTGTTCTCCTGGGAACGAACTGTGTTCCAAGAAGACAACGCCCTCAGCGCGTCCGTCTATGATTCTATAAGCACAAAGATGAAGCGGGACTTCTACACCAGTCCCCTTATCTAAACAAAGTATATATTTGTTGTGTAATTCAAGGGTATACACACGTGCCGGCTCTAACCACGCTNGACTGCCTTTCATACTGTTAAGCATGGAGACGTCTGTATGACGGGGTAGGCCTGAGTGCTTGGCGTGGTCTATCACAATTCGCAATCATGCATAGGAAGAGCATAGTCCATTTTTATCTCAGTCTTTGGATCTATCATCGTCATCCTATGCCCCAGCCTGTGTTCTCCTGGGAACGAACTGTGTTCCAAGAAGACAACGCCCTCAGCGCGTCCGTCTATGATTCTATAAGCACAAAGATGAAGCGGGACTTCTACATCAGTCCCCTTATCTAAACAAAGTATATATTTGTTGTGTAATTCAAGGGTATACACACGTGCCGGCTCTAACCACGCTGTCTCAACTGGGGACTGCTCTGCACGAGGAGAGGATGTGTATTCCCTTGGACAACGTGTGTTATCAGTATTTGTCAGTCCTATATTGGATACCAGCTGTGGTTCAGTCCAAGGGCGGGCCATTCGCCTACTAATAAAGGTTTTGTGTTGTGTCGCAGGTGTTCATATTATTTTGACCACCAACAGTGTTTTGGTTAGTAAATATAGTTTGTTGTTTCACTTCACTGCGTTGTGCATTCTCCCGTGTAATAGTACGACATAAAGCAGAAGCGGTTAATATTCCGAGACTTTTAAAAGAAGATGATATGACGCTGTTGCTTGTGTTGCTTTCTTTTACATTATTTTCTTTCGTTGACTTGATTCGTTTCAGTTTGTTAATTAAATTTTAAATTGGAAAGTGTTTTGAAGTGATCAAAATCTGAAATATTAGAAAATATTGAATGTGGTATTTGAATGATTCTTGCAGTGGGTTGAAGTAATTTTATTATTCGTAAAATTATTTATCAGATCCGCTATTGCGGAGCTCTGCAGTGGCATAATTTAAAAATGAAAATTGTTATCAAAGCTGCTGAGTTCAGAGCCAGTAGCATTGGATTATATTGCTAGACGACAGCATGCAAGAAGTCATGCCAGCGACACCTCTTATAAAACACCTGTTGTTCTGCTTGCGGAGTTTATATGACAGAGGATTTGTATAAACAACAGAACAATTACCGTGAAACTAAATGTGTTTTAAGTATTAAAGGTCAAAATATTAAGACAATTTTTAAAGCATATGTATTGTAAATTAGTAGTTATGCCTTAAATCATTACAATTTAAGAGAGCATGATCGTTTGAGATTGTCGAAGTAATATATTTGTTTTATCATTGCCTTAAAAACATACAAACTAGACCTATTTTGTAGTGCATTTTTATGTGAGATTGAAAACTTGTCTTGTTACTTCATCTTCAGTACAAACAAAAATATATTTCAAAATCTCGTGTCCGAAAGACTTGGAATACTGACAAATTAGTTCAATCAAAATCGCCAAGAGTTGTGGAAAACCACCTGTAAATATGAATTAAATCGATATTTTCTTAATTCCTTTAAATTACATATTGCTTAAGTAAAGAAATGCGCAGAATCAAATTATAATTTAATTTTTATTTTTATTATTTGCAGCAGCAACAGCACGGCAACACTCACACGACCAGTGGGAATGTTTGACGCGCCAGTACTAAGACGGACCATCGTACAACTGTGAACTGTGTCTGTGGGAAGTCGCACAAAGCGACAAGGCGAGAGGAATACGTCTCCTTATCGTGTGAACGCTCCTACTGCACATGTGAACCATGCAACACGCCGAGAAATATCATGCAAGCATGCTGAGTCTTCCTGTACGCCGGGAAAGACCTCATGCCTTCTACAGTAGATATGATTGGCCGGTCCGGGTGCAGGCATGGTACATCAGGAGCCAGGAGCCACCAGCCACCTCGGTTGTCGATGCAGCCGGCGACCTGGGAAAGCCATCTTATCGACCAAATTGCCTGTTTCACCCCAAAAATCCCTTCTGAAATTAACTATGTTACCAAAAATCACATTTTCACCAACAAATTTCCAATAAAATGGAACATTGAGGAAAGCGGATTTAAAGCTCCTCGATGGAAGAGCCGAAACATCTTCAGGCGAGCAAGAGGATTAAATGCTCTTAGAAGAATGAGTCAGTTAATCTTGAGAGCAGTAGAGGATTCAGACTCCAAGCCACTACCAGCGAACTGGGGTGGATCAGCTGACCTGGCCCCTCCCCCCAACCACATCCTGCATCTACCATGTCCACACCCCTTCTCCCTCGTAGAACACCCTTATTCACCCTCACCTCACCCCCTGTCCTGGGCCCACTCCTTGGCAATTAATATAAAAAAATATTTAAAAAATTCTAAAGAATGGAGAAAACTGCAAAAACACTAAAAAAATTTATAATCAATTGAAGAACATATAACGTTAACATCACACTCATCACTCCACCCTCACCCCCTCTCTCCACCACCACTTCCCAATCATGAAAAATCTAAAAAAATCACCAAAATCGAAAAAATTCTAAAAAATGAGGAACATAAGATGTTAGACCCCTTCCCTTGCTCACCCCTCCACCAGCAACCCTTCATCACCCTCCACCCACCACATCCACCCACCACAAATTATTCATTGGGCCTACGTAACAAATATTATCCCTCCACCCGTACCAATCAGTCGTATCTACCCACTGGGCACTAAATTACAACTTTAACACATATACTTTTCTTTTCTACAGTATTAGACACTATGCTGTTTGGTAGTTATTTCTTGTTTTAGTATCTACCACCAGATGCTCCTAGTCGTCCATTTGCAAATTTACTTTGACGGTGAGACTTTCCTCCATACCTGGAGTATAATTTATCTCTGCTATTTTTTAAAGCCATAAAAAAAAATTCACACTATATTTAATTAAAATTTATTTACAACATTGTACATACATACACACCTTTATTTGCGATTTTTTTTTCGAAGGTAGGAAGAAATCATATTATTATATAAGTAGTAGTTATACACTGGTTCTCAGCTGTAGATGATCCACCGACTCGAGTGTACAGTCAGAGCTCTTCTTCTTCGTCGTGGCACACCTTCTTTATGCTGTTTTCAACACTCTATTTGATGTCATATATTTTATAGACAGGTACATTCGAGGTCTTGAATGCCCTTCTACAATGTTCGTCCTGGTTCGGTTCTGGTTTCGAGTAGCTGTATTCCAGCCATATATTATATTTTAGAGACCCACATTTTTCCATATATTCTGTAAGCTGGTTTATTAAATTTTGTTCCATGGTTGACAGGAACGTGCAAACATCCTTTGACGAAGCTGTCAGATTCGGAGCAACATATTCTTTCACAAGGCCCTTGAATGCAGATTACTTCAGAAAAAATCCATTACCATTTGGTTTTCCTAGAACATGGACAGGTTTTCGACCACGAGGTTTACACCGTATGAAAAGGTGGCGATATGCTTCACGACACTCTTTTTCCTAATAGTTCGTTGTATTATAACTCTTAATGGACAAGAATCAAATAAACTCATCCTGTCTTCTTCGCACATTTTCCACTCTTCTCATACCTATGTGCATTGCCACTCTTACTGTGCATCTCACCACAGTAGCGACACGATCGAACCGATATTGGTGGCGAATTGTTCATTTCATCCAAATGCGCATCCTCACTTGCTGATGGTGCCATCATTGCATCATCACTTATTGTGCTATGTACCGATGTCATGTTTATGTCATCATTACACACTGCAGTACTTAAAAGTCCATCACAGGTTCGTGGCAACAATACACTTTTTTGCTTAACAGAATGTATGTTTAGAGTGTCAGTACGAGCAAACATACAAAAACACTCTTCACATTTATATACCATAAGGGACGGGCTCATGTTACATAGATTATTTTCTTGTCGTCTAACACTACTGCTATTAGCAAAGGCTTCATCACAGTGCGTGCATCGGAGTATTAGAATTGTTGGCTCAGATCGCAATCACTATTGCAGTTAAATGAAGTAGTAAGAACTTTAAATTTAAAAGAATTTAGATTATAAGATGACTTTACAAAATTAGTCTCCAACTACCATAACAATTTATGAAGGGAAAAAAGAGAAACCCTAATACGAGACAATTTAATTTTGATGATATTTTTACTCAAAATAAAGAAATATTTAATTTTTAATTTAAAAAATTTAATAGTAATGAATTAAAAAATTTAACTGAAAATATTAAAAATTCAAATATTTCATTTTAATGACGAAGAGGTTGAAAAATTAATAAGAAAAGATACGGCTTTTGAAATAGGAATACACACTTTTTAAATCAAAAATGAAGAAAATGATATAATTGCTACTGTATTTTTAAAAAAAGAACATTTTTCAAGAATATAAATTATGTTTAAAACCAAACAGTGTGGTAATGCAATATCTAATATTAGAAACCTCGTTTATGACTCATTAGGAAAATACACAAAAAAATGTTTTTTAGAACTTCAAACTAAATAATTTTTTAACCAACTACTTTAACTGAAGTCTTAAATACCTTTTAGTAATATTTAACAAAAATGAGTAAATTTGAAGCACAAGGCTCTGGTTGGTCATTAGATTCAATATTGAATTATGTGTTAATAGATACAATACATTAAATAATTCATCATTAGTTACCCAAAAAAAAAGTACAAATAAGAAAACCTATATAAATGTAAAAAACAATAATAAAAAGGTTCTCTATATTTGATAAGATCAGCATTAAATCATGAATTTAATCGTGTTCATACAGTTTCTAACTATACAAATGTTGTTTTAGATATAGATGAAAATTTGGGAAAAATTCGAAATGCCAAAGAAAAATGGTGACATGTTTAAATTTGAGAAGAAAGTAGATTTTCGAAGAATGTTTAATATTATTTTTTAAATAATGAAAAGTATCCAATAAAATAAAAACAAGAATAAAATATAATGTTACTATTATAAATAAAATAGGAAAATAGTTATTATTGTTGGATTAAAAAAATATCAAATTTAACGGAAACACAAAATAGCAAACATGAGGAAAAAACATTTCCTTGTGATAGATGTTGAAGATATTCTGAAGAACATGAATATTATTGTTTAAAAAATGAATCTGTGAGAATATAAGTGACATACTTGTAGAATACGCATGTTTCAGAAATTTATTATTGTTCAATAAAAGGTCCTTTTATAATTTATGCAGATTTATAATGTTTTTTTAAAATATAGATACATGGGAAACAAATCCTAAAAATTCACACACATTAAAATATAAAATACATGAACCAAAAAGTTTTTCTTATTATATTAAATATTCTAATAGTAATTATAAAAACCGAACGTTGATCCAAAAATGTTATTCAAATGTTAAAGGAATAACAAAAAATAAAGAAAACTAAATATCAATTTAAAATAAAAGCATTAACTAAGGAAAAACAAAATATTTTTACTAAAGAACATGATGTCTTATTTCTTAAAAAATTAGAAAATGTTCTGAAAAATTTTTTTAACTATGTTTTAAAATGAAGACTTTAAATGGAGCATTTTTTAAACTTGAAATTATGTGAAAATAAGTGAAATAACAAAATAAAAATAGATATTAGAATAATGAAAAAATGTATTACAAATACAATTTAAATTCTTATATATGTATAATATACGGAAATATAAACATATCAACACTTAACTGGAAATTATTGAGGAGCAGAACATTCATATTATAATGTTAATAATCGAAATCCATAATTTTTACCGATTTATCTTCACAATTTATTAGGCTATTGTGCTCATTTATTTATCAAATAACTTGGAAGAGACTAGGCAAAATTCTTTATAATACTAATAATAAAGGAAAGTATATTTACTTTACTAAAAAAGTCAAAATATTGTAAATAACTAATAGCTGATAGCTGGTTTATCAGTAAAAGTCAATTATCCAAAAATAAAATAAAAATATATTGCCAGAACCAACTTGTTTGCTATTTTACTTTCCTTCCATATCAACCACAGCTGTTGAATCTATACCCCGGTCGTACTTAACTTTTTTTTAGCTTCAGTCTTCAACATTTGTATTCAACACCTATTTTCAACCGAGTTCATACCATGTAGATTTTTTCATGGGCATTTTCCGTCATGTTACACGCCTATTATAGGTTGCTATAATTGTGGCAGCGATTAACCACAATCGCAACCAACTTCAACGCTCAAAGTTTTTATGGGCATTATCCTTGACCGCGCACTTAACGATAGTTTTTCCTGTTTGCGCACATAAAATGCCACCTCAATCCAGCTCAGTTTGCCAATATACAGTCCCTGTGCCCGCCACATAACTTTAGTATAATTAAAATACAGTTTAAATACACAATAATATCACACAACAAACATACTACCTATACACAACTTATATCTAACAGTATAAACATAAACAGCATAAAAGTTCATATCAGGTCACACATGAACACATGCATACTGTTCATAAATAAACTATTGAGTCTCATATATATGGTACAGTGGAATACTGTACGAATATTTTATTCGTTAACATATGTTTGTAAACGTTTGGCGTTCACTGTTTGTTTGTAAAAATATATAGTTGAATGTATTATATTGGACAATTTTTTTTCGAAGTGCACTGTTTTCAATATACAGCTCTGTTATACGTCTGGACCAATAATAATGTGTTTGTGCTTGATGCTACTGGTAGCAAATGTTCATGAGTCTAGGCGATTTTAATTACCCAGTAACAACCAAAATAAAGAAGGCATGACTTATAAAAAGAAAATATTTACTTATTCTGCTATTATAACGCATACTCTTATTCTGCCCTGCGTATGTTTCTTTGGCTGTTTACAAATTCTTATTGTGTTGCCTTCAGTGATCTCAGAAAAAAGTTTGTATCTGCTAAAAATAATCACGACAAAACAATTTTGTTTGAATCGATATGATCAGCGAACAGCCAATTATAATCCACTTGTCCCAAATGCAATAGCACACTCTTGAATAGAGGGTTGCAGGCGATGACCTCACACTAGTCTATATGCACCAAGAAAGCAGATAAACAGCACTCACTTTCCAATGGTTTAAAACCATTGTCGGGGTGCATTTTTATGTTAAAATAAATCGGGATTAAAAATAAAGTTCTGGTATCTATAATCATAACCCCACAACTTCTCGGGAAAAAATCAGAATTTGACAGTGACTGCCTAAAAAAAAACCTTTACTTTAAATGGCTCTTATAGTGGTAAAACGTTTGGAGTAGTATGCTGTGAAAAATTTATGTATAGTAATGAGAGAAGACGTAAATTGTTTACCTTTATAACCAATTCCGTCTTTATTATAATTAGGATATTGTCAACTACAATAATATATCACAGACGTGTGGGTGTTCTTATATAGCACGCATTTTGCTGTACACAGCGCAGAGCAGTGAAGACACTTCCTCTCAACCATCAGTACACTATGACACGGAGAGATGACATGAGTCTTGCAGCCCCTGTAAAAAAGCAAATACTACTATAAGAAAGTATGTTGGTTGCATATCTCATAGGCAGTAGAGGTGCAATACACGTGTTGTGGATCCGTGGTACGGAAGGACAGCATCAGATATTGGTCAAAACGGCGAACGTTACAGATGGCACGCCAATAAATTGATGTTGCAGTAGACGGAATATAGTTTAGAGTGTGCATGTAAGCTGCGAAGTAGTCCCTCCCCGTGTTCAAACATTGGACTGTTCTCTTGAGAATGCCGCTATCAACAAAAGCGTGAGAAGTATTAGAAGTTAAACTGAAACTAGAATACACTTCAGATAAAGTATACTATTCTTATAAGGGCCAGGAACAGTAACGTGAGTACTTTTGAAAGCACACTCATTTGGAATAATAGTTAATAAAAAAAAGTATTTCAGCCATAGTCGCTTACTTCCGAGTGGGATGGAATATACATACTGTGTTTGTTACTTACGTGTCAATATTTATTTTAAAAGGTGTTTAAAGGATAAACAATGGCTGAAATAAAACATAAAGTAGGACCTCAAAAATGCTCACATTACTGTGAACAGCCTAGATACGCGTGTGCCTGTTGAAAGATCAGAAAGAAATAAAAAACGTTTTTCACAGTTTGCCATGCGACTTTGACATTGATGGGTGTGTCAGTATTGCGAGCATTCTTATAAGATGTGAAACAGTCTTCCTCGTCTTCAGTCCACCTCTTATTCAGTCCACCTCGTCCTCAGTCTACCTCGTCCTCAGTCTACCTCGTCTTCAGTCTTCAGTCTACATCTTCTTCAGCCCACCTCGTCTTCAGTCCACCTTGTCTTCAGTCTACCTCTTCTTCAGACCACCTCGTCTTCAGTCCAACTTGTCTTCAGTCTACCTCTTCTTCAGCCCACCTCGTCTTCAGTCCACCTCATCTTCAGTCTACCTCTTCTTCAGTCCACCTCGTCTTCAGTCCACCTCGACTTAAGTCCACCTCGTCTTAAGTCTACCTCTTCTTCAGCCCACCTCATATTCAGTCCAACTCCTCTTCAGTCCAACTCGTCTTCACTACACATCGTATTCAGTCCACCTCGTCTTCAGTATACCTCGTCTACAGTCTACCTCTTCTTCAGTCCACCTGGTCTTCAGTCCGACTCGTCTTCAGTCTACCTCTTCTTCAGTCCACCTCGTCTTCAGTCCAACTAGTCTTCATCTAACTCTTCTTCAGCCCACCTCATCTGCAGTCCACATCGTCTTCAGTCCACCTCGTCTTCAGTCTACCTCCTCTTCAGTCCACATCGTCTTCAGTCCACCTTGTCTTCAGTCTACATCTTCTTCAGACCACCTCGTCTTCAGTCCACCTCATCTTCAGTCTACCTCTTCTTCAGTCCACCTCGTCTACAGTCCACCTCGTCTACAGTCCACCTCGTCTTCAGTCTACCTGATCTTCAGTCCACCTTGTCTTCAGTCTACCTCTTCTTCTGCCCACATCGTTTTCAGTCCACCTCGTCTTAAGTTCACCTCGTCTACAGTCTACCTCTTCTTCAGCCCACCTCATATTCATTCCACCTCGTCTTCAGTCCACCTTGTCTTTAGTCCACCTCTTCTTCAGTCTACCTCTTCTTCAGCCCACCTCATATTTAGTCTACCTCTTCTTCGGTCCACCTCTTTTTCAGTATACCTCGTCTTCACTCTACATCTTCTTCAGCCCACCTCTTCTTCAGCCGCTTCTCATCTTCAGTCCACCTCGTATTCAGTCCACCTTGTCTTTAGTCTACCTCTTCTTCAGTCCACCTCGTCTTCAGTCTACCTCTTCTTCAGTCCACTTCGTCTTCAGTCTATCTCTTCTTCAGTCCACCTCGTCTTCAGTCCACCTTGTCTTTTGTCTACCTCTTCTTCAGTCCACCTTGTCTTTAGTCTACCTCTTCTTCAACCCACCTCGTCTTCAGTCTACCTCTTCTTCTGTCCACCTCGCCTTCAGCCCACCTCGTCTTCAGTTCACCTCGTATTCAGTCTACCATTTTTCAGTGTTGAGCAGCTGTAGCACTACACGTGGACTGTACAGTTATACGTGCATTTGTTGTACTGAGCAAACAACACAACGCCAACACTGCAAATATTCTTCCTGATAAGAGATCACCCGGCCACTTGACAGCCGCCCTTCGAATGTTTCATTTCCGCTAAATACGCTCTTCTGAATATACGAATACTCAGTTAATGTACTACAAAATTTCAATATTTAAAAATGCCGCAGAAAATGTTTTGTCTTGAAATGCAATCTTAATGGGCAACAGTAAATGTGTTTCATACTTTATCATTTATGAAATATCTTTACGTAAAAAACTACACAGAACAATGACAACGCCAAAATGTATACATTTGCCAAATTTTTTAGTTATTTATTTATCGTATACTTTAGCAACTTTCTGTTTACACATTAATTTTCGGCCTTTATTTATTTAGCAGAAATAAGCAAACAACAGGTTCGTTAGCAAGTCCGGAGCGATATTTAGCCAAAAAGGAAAACTCCTTTGCGCGGTTATACACGCGACGAATACAAGCCGATAAAATTAGACTCCCTAATTTAGTTGGGCATTTGCCATTGCCAAAAATACAGCGAATTTCTGAGTAGAATTCAACTTGGCCATTGGCACGAAATTAAAAAAAAAATTATAAAACTATAAAATGTAAATGCAGCCAGAAGAGTGTATCTGAGCTTGCTATGTTGCGACCACGACAGAGTTTGCTGGTTTCCCAGACATGTTATTCAGTTCCTGAACAACCGCCATGTTGTATGGCAGGAACGAAAGTCGTTCGTGTACCTGGCGCGCCAAGTTACTTGCAGTGTGTTGTGTTTGCAATACACGTTTATAAAACTAACTAGTTCACGTGTGCGGTATATGTTTGCACACGAAAATAAATTACATTTTAACTTGGGAGGAATACCACTTTCAACATATCGTGCTTATTGCAAACACCTGACGTTCTTTAACATGGCCGAAAACGACATTTTCAGACTGTTACAGCTTCAAATATTGTGGTGAATTTCCGCAAAACTATTATAGGGTTCTGCATTAAACGTTGCTACAGTCTCTCGCCAATAAAATGATAGATTTACTTTCGAAAGTCCCACAGGTAGACGCCGCACTATGAGAACACTGGATGCCAGTTCAGAGTCCTGCCCGTACTGACGATGGCGCACTTGATACGCGTTACAATGTAGCCCTTATCGCTCCCGCACTTCTAGGCCATAAACTTGGACAACAGCTCCAGTTAGACGGGCACCTTAAGATTGCGCGTGGAATTTTTAACTGTTCGGTCAGACAGTCCCAAGGCAGAAACCCGTTCACTAAACCTTTGGAAGAGTACAAACTAGGTTGTGTTATGGCATGAGCAATAATTCTGGTGCCCAAATCTCCAAGATATTCTAACGGGTTTCCTGTGGCTCTCAAAGATCCCGCTAAATTCACAATGATTTCTGGATCCAAGAACCTCGGCGTTTTTACCGAGTGTGATCACCGACGCTCTGTTTTGGTAAACGCTTCAGTAACTGAATCGACTCTCAAGACCTCGATGTTAAGAGCCTCCTAAATCTCTCCACTCCACTTCAACAACGGTCACGCGGCATACCCGCTGAAACATTATAGCAGCTGAAACATTATAGCAGCTGAAACATTAGAGCAGCTGAAAAACTATAGGAGGTGAAACATTATAGCAGCCGAAACATTACAGCAGCTGAAACATTACAGCAGCTGAAACATTACAGCAGCTGAAACATTATAGCAGCTGAAACATTATAGCAGCTGAAGCATTATAGCAGCTGAAACATTAGAACAGCTGAAACATTATAGGAGGTGAAACATTATAGCAGCCGAAACATTACAGCAGCTGAAAAATTACAGCAGCTGAAATATTACAGCAGCTGACACATTATAGCAGCTGAAACATTATAGCAGCTGAAACATTAGAGCAGCTGAAACATTATAGGAGGTGAAACATTATAGCAGCCGAAACATTACAGCAGCTGAAATATTACAGCAGCTGAAACATTAAAGGAGCTAAAACATTATAGCAGCAGAAACATTATAGAAGGTGAAAAATTATAGCAGCCGAAAAATTACAGCAGCTGAAACATTATAGCAGCTGAAACATTACAGCAGGTGAAACTTTATAGCAGCTGAATCATTATAGCAGCTGAAACATTACAGCAGCTGAAACATTACAGCAGCTGAAACATTATAGCAGCTGAAACATTATAGCAGCTGAAACATTACAGCAGCTGAAACATTACAGCAGCTGAAACATTATAGCAGCTGAAACATTATAGCAGCTGAAACATTACAGCAGCTGAAACATTATAGCAGCTGAAACATTATAGCAGCTGAAACATTACAGCAGCTGAAACATTATAGCAGATTAAACATTATAGCAGCAGAAACATTAAAGCAGATTAAACATTACAGCAGCTGAAACATTATAGGAGCTGAAACATTACAGCAGGTGAAACATTACAGCAGCTGAAACATTATAGCAGCTGAAACATTATAGCAGCTGAAACATAATAGGAGGTGAAACATTATAGCAGACGAAACATTACAGCAGCTGAAACATTATAGCAGCTGAAACATTATAGCAGCTGAAACATAATAGGAGGTGAAACATTATAGCAGACGAAACATTACAGCAGCTGAAACATTACAGCAGCTGAAACATTATAGCAGCTGAAACATTATAGCAGCTGAAACATTATAGCAGCTGAAACATTATAGCAGCTGAAACATTATAGCAGCTGAAACATTATAGCAGCTGAAACATCACAGCAGCTGAAACATTATAGCAGATTAAACATTATAGCAGCTGAAACATTATAGCAGCTGGAACATTATAGCAGCTGAAACATTAGAGCAGCTGAAACATTATAGCAGCTGAAACATTATAGCAGCTGAAACATTATAGCAGCTGAAACATTATAGCAGCTGAAACATTATAGCAGCTGAAACATCACAGCAGCTGAAACATTATAGCAGATTAAACATTATAGCAGCTGAAACATTAAAGCAGCTGAAACATTATAGCAGCCGAAACATCATAGCAGATTAAACATTACAGCAGCTGAAACATTATAGCAGCTGAAACATTATAGCAGATTAAACATTATAGCAGCTGAAACATCACAGCAGCTGAAACATTATAGCAGATTAAACATTATAGCAGCTGAAACATTATAGCAGCTGAAACATTATAGCAGCTGAAACATTAGAGCAGCTGAAACATTATAGCAGCTGAAACATTATAGTAGCTGAAAACGACAACGCATCTGCTACCGAAAGTTGCAAGAATACCCGCTTGCACAGAAGAAAAACCCGAGAGAAATCTTCTTACTTACAAAAAAAAACCGCTGCAATGCCACCGGAAATGACCTACCGGGTGAGGCAAAACCTCAGACGTCGTCTACATACGTGCATCGTAAATGAAGCTCATTGTAAGGATGATATCACTTTCCAGACTGTGTGAACTTAAGCTGTATTCCATGGACATTTCGATTGTGATATATAGATCTACCATTAGCACTCTGTTCTTTTTATTAGCATTTAATTTCATTATGAATTTTTTGCTGCTGCTTCTACATAGCTAGGCGTAATATTTTCGCCTTGTTATTGACACAAATTCAGTAATTATTTCTGCATTTTCATATTTCCCAGTTTGCTGCGACATTATCACCGAGTTTTTTTAACGTATCGAGGAAGGACAAACGTACTACGGAAAACCTTAAGAAGTATCTCGTAACAGTTTATGAAACAATAAAAATGTTCCGTAAAGAATAAGCGTAACATAACTTCTACTATTTTTTCCAGTAAAAACAACTACTGTTAAGGTCAAATATCTTACTTCGTGTAGTACAAGTACTTCCAGGCCAACGTTCTAGATCATGAAGAACTGTGCATTACACGCATAACGTAATGCGTATATCTGATTACATTTCCTGTGCCGTCCAGAAATCTGCTACAACAATGGAGAGCCAAAAAACTGGCATAGGCGTGCGTATGCAAATAACAGAGGTATGGAACCAATCACAGTAACGCGATGCGGTCGGCAGCTAGATCGGTTACGGTTGCTACAATCGCAGGTTATCAAGATTTAAGTGAGTTTGAACGTGGTGTTATAGTCGGCGCACGAGAGATGGGACATAGCATCTCCGAGGTAGCGATAACATTTGGATGTTCGCGTACGACGATTTCACGAGTGTACCGTGAATATCGGGAATCCGGTAAAACATCACATCTTCGACATGGCTGCGGCCGGAAAAAGATCGTGAAAGAACGGGACAAACGACGACTGACGAGAATCATTAAACGTGACAGGCGTGCAACCCTTTCTCAAATTGGCGCAGATTGGATTTGTGGACTGCCTTGCAGGATTCATGGTGTGAATTGCGTCTTGCAGACCTTCAGACATTAGTCGAATCCATTCCACGTCGTCTTGCGGCACTTCAACGTGCTCGGCGAGGGGGGGGGGGGGGGTTGCTACACGATATTAGGCAGGTGTACCAGTTTTTTTGGCTCTTCAGTGTATATTACTGAAATATATTTGCGAATATTACTGGACAAAACTACAGCACTCATTAACCATTCATAAATATTTTGTTTTTCAATATACTTTGAAAATAGAAGCAAGATATTCTGGAAACTGTGGTACCAAAATATGGGTTGATAATTGCAAGCCTCGTATTTCATTGCATAGGATTTAAGTTCTCAAAAAATAAAAAAAATTAACTATTTGAATAATTTTTTATATTTTACCTTACCTTCTTTCACCCCGGACGTAAAGTAGCGATTCTAGGCCACAATTACACAATACATTCACCGATGACAATAACCAAAATATGCATCTAGGAACACAAAACAAAAGTTGGCTTTTGTGCTTTTGCCTTTGGATTTGACCAACTGTTTGTTTGATTTATTGCAGAAAACCTCAATACAAATTGTTGACTTGTGTGCTTTTTCCCGTCGACCTTAGAATGAGAGACTTTCGTATAGGCAGGGTGCTAACGGCCCATTGTACTAGACCACGGCCAACCAGGTTCCATTCTCGGCGGAGTCAACCCACAGATCGGAGAATGATAGACATGGGCTCGAAGTGAAGATAAGGAAGTCTGTGGAAAGTGCACAGCGAAATGCGACTTTGTTGAACATGTGCTTGTCGCTTTGCTGTAGCGCAGGTGTGTCGCCGATCAGCAGTCATGGCCGCTCTGCTACGTCGTCGAGTAACATACTTTATTTACGAAACAAGAAACATTCTACAGGCGGACTGTACACATTCTTCGCACTGAAAAAACAGAATTTCGGACTTTCTTGAAGTGACATTTATAAATAAAACTGAAACGAAACCATTTACAATTTTTGAGGCGTCTTCATCTTATATATGATTTTTTTTTTATGGAAACGCAATACCACATATTTAGACATTAATTTCTGTTGCAAGTAATGCAGCAAAATAATAAAAGAACATTTCAAATATATCAGTTGTAACAATACTACTATGCTAGTGTTGTGGTCTTTATCACAACTGTGTACATGTAATTAATGTTAGGCCTACCTACCCCAGCCTTCTATCAGTCCCCATGATCTGGGAAATACTGGAACCCAAGGAGTCTTATAGCGGGAACTCACCTCGACACTGATAGGGACTTAGTAGCAAAGCTATGGTCCCAAATATATGTGCTTTTCTGTAATTTAATTGCATAATGAAAGTGTAAGAGTATTTTCACTAAATTATAAACATTTTTGTTGTAATTTTTTGTTAATTTCAAATAAAATTTATACACTTAAATATTGTTTAGCGTACAAATAATGCAAACATTTCATTAGCCGAGTATTATCTTGCATAGAGACCTCCGAGCTCGACAAATTAGTTTATGTTCAATTTCAAAGTTAAATTTTGGTTTATCTGTAGCCCAAGGAATTTCATTAATTTCGCTTCGTCCATTACTTTGTTGATAAATCGAGTATTTCTGGCTATTCTACGTCCTGTTTAATAACATGTATGGATTGATTTTTAGTGACCTGTATAATTAATTAATTTGCATTATACCATTCGTCAGGCGAGTGTCAAATATCTGATCTGGCAGAACATTTGGCTTGCTTGTTGAACACAAGCGAATATTCAGAAATTTATATAATCGTCAATAATCAACAATGCAGTCGTATATCAAAATACAGAATCGATTGTCGCTCAACTTAACAGCCATCATCGATACTTGAAGGTACGTCGTAGTTTTACTGAGCAGCGCCAGATGGCAGAGCACTCCACGCGACGGATGTGCTGCGCTCTCTACATATAGGTATGTTGTAGTTTTACTGAGCGACGCCAGATGGCAGAGCACTCCACGCGACGGGAGTCCTGCGCTATAGCTACGGCAGGTCGTACTAGTTTATACGCTCTCGTATAAGGGCGCGAAAATGTTTCATGATTTTTATTAAACGGTTTGTTTAAATGATAAAACACTAACTACAACTTCGAGAGAGTTAATGGCTAGTCATGCCTCCACGTCATTCGAAGATAAAATAATTAAAGTAAGGTTTACAAAATTATTAATTTATTATTTAGTAGGGTTTAATCCATACGCCGTTAATATGTCATCACTTGTTCCGCAACGGATACGATTAGGTAATTTTTTATTTTATTAAATTTTTTTACTTGTTAAAAACTTAATACATACCAAATTCGACATTTTAGTCGACACATTCTTGTGGCGAGACCTAGTATTAACTAAACGTGCAATTT
The DNA here is from genome assembly GCA_002778355.1 of Clitarchus hookeri. Classification (NCBI taxonomy): domain Eukaryota; kingdom Metazoa; phylum Arthropoda; class Insecta; order Phasmatodea; family Phasmatidae; genus Clitarchus; species Clitarchus hookeri. The sequence continues at coordinate 31,801 of NQII01007443.1, forward strand.
CGAACACGGACTGATTTTGAATAAAAACAACGCAATACAAAGTAATTGGTTTCTCAAGCGAACGTGTTGCGTGTAGTCTATGAAACCTAAAATATAGAAAACAGAGATTTTTAGTTAAGTAAATAGCTTACAAATCTGCTAATTCGTACACTTAAATGCATTAAATAAACAGAAAGCAGAATTAATTATCTACATTTTTTCTAACCATTCCGAATTAAGTAAAAAACAAGAAGTTACTAATATAACTAATGAGCCTGCTTTCCTCTGCATGGGTGACCGGAAATTTTAATGAAAGTCTTAAAAAGCTTAGATGGTAGATAGGCCTTGACGTCTCATTGACAGCAATATCATTAGGTATGGAACCCGAAACATGAAACAGTAGTGACAATTACAAATACACTAGTGCCTTACCCGGGACTCGAACCCACAATTACTCGTGCCATAAGCTAGCGTGCAACCAACAGCGTTACGGAAGTAGGATTCGGAGCATCACATTCGGATATACTAAGTCAACTGTTCAGAATAACAGGACTCAAATATTTACAGTACGGTCATTTTGAGAACAAGTGTCTGAGCCACTTAAAACCACACGTTTACATAACCTACCTTAGCACTACTTGTGTGAAGAATTTGGTGAAAAACCGGTTGATTGGTCCCTGAGATATGATTTAAAAATTTAATTTTGTTATTTGGTGCTATCTTAAAAAGTTGCCTAAAAATTATATATTCTGTATACGATAGTTCTAATAAATACTGTNGCCTAAAAATTATATATTCTGTATATGATAGTTCTAATAAATACTGTTATCATATTAACATGTTGCTTTTGTAGCGCGGGACAATGGAGCTGGCAATGTTAAAGCCAATTACTATCGACTTTTCGATTTGGAATAATCGAAAATTAAAAACTATTGAGGTTTATGGGTTTCTTCTGTAATAAAACTTGAGATTTCTAATATAAATGTTTTATTTACTACACCATAACAATGATACAGCAAGAAAGACGCAGTTATACTAAAAGACGCCATTTTACAATGGCGCCGCCTAGTGACAGTTATACCAACCACACAGGTGACAATTATGCCAACTAAACAATTTGTTTTCAAACAATGCAAAATGTTAAACTTTTATATTTAACACTCCCACTAAAATTAAACCATTACTGGTTTAAAAAAAAAAATTACTTGCAATACAAAACATTATTTCTCAGATATGCAAAAGATTGAGTGGGTAAGGCCTTAGTTAACATGTCTGCCAATTAATTTTTACTTGATACATACTCGATTTTTATTAAGCCCAGCTCCACCTTTTCCCTTACAAAATTATATTTGACATCTNTACTTGATACATACTCGATTTTTATTAAGCCCAGCTCCACCTTTTCCCTTACAAAATTATATTTGACATCTATATTCTTTGTTCTCTTATGAAAAGCAGAGTTGTTAATTAGTTTAATAGCACTCTGATTATAACACATAGTGTAATACATTTATAATTCTCACCTAAGTATGACAATAATTGTTTCAACCACAGTATTTCTTTTGCCGCTTCACAGGCAGCTACAAATTCTGCTTCAGTAGTTGAGAGAGCAATGGTCTTTTGTTTTTGACTGCACCAAGTGATTGGTCCTCCATTCATTTGGAAAACGTAGCCTGTAGTAGACCTACGGGTATCAAAATGCCCTGCAAAGTCTGAATCTGAGTATTCTATGAGATCACTGCTTTCACTTTATTTAATACAATAATCTTTAGTATCAGTTAAGTATCTTATTACACGTTTAACAGCATTTATATGCTGTTGACTAGGGTATTAACATATCTGCTCAAAACATTCACAGCACATGATATATCAAGCCTTGAAACGGAACACAAAAATAACAATGACCTGATAGCTTCTCTGTATGGGAAATTTGGAACTTTTTCATTTACATTCTTTGTGATGATAAAATTTATGTCTGCTGGAGTACTTACAGGGTTTGCATTATGCATAGATAACTTTTTAATTACTTTCTTGATGTAATTACTTTGACATATACATATACAATTATTTAATCTCTCTATTTCCATGCCAACAAAATATGGTAAATTTAACTCTTTAATTTTAAATTCTTGTTTTAAATTTGTTGAGATTTTTTTCAGTTATTCTGATGTCTGTAGTCCCTGGGGTAATATATGAAAGCTTCATTTCCAATGTTGCACTGCCTTTCAANTTTCAGTTATTCTGATGTCTGTAGTCCCTGGGGTAATATATGAAAGCTTCATTTCCAATGTTGCACTGCCTTTCAAAATGGCTATCAAAAGTAAACTAACAGGTTAATTTAATGAACGCAATAAACACATTCATGTCTATCATATTTGATTGTGACAGGTCTCAAATTTTGGTCCGAGATATGATGCACAAACTGCTGTCTTTCAAAATGGCCGACTAACGAAAACATGAGTTTAAAATTTAACGCTTTTAATGAAAACAGCGTCAACATTAACAATATATAAGTTTTCGTTCAAATCAGATGAATGGCACCTGAGACACAGTCACCAAAAGTTCTCATGGTCACCATTTTGAAAATAACTACCTGATCATAGTCTGTTAATGTCGGGTATACTTACTAAGTGTAACGTTCTTTAAAAAATAAACAATGTTTGTTTTAATTCGGTAGTCAGGTTCAAAAAGTTTCTTTTATTTTTTGGGGAGGGAGGCGCACACACACACACACTCACACACACACACACACACACACATTCACGCAGTCACATAGACACACATGCCTGAAAGTGAGAGAAGAGATTTGGGTGACTCTCAACATCGAGGTCTTGAGAGCCGATGCCGTGATTGAGGTGAGTATGGAGCAGCGCCGGAATGAAAGGGCGGGAGGAAGCGAGAGATCCTCACGAAAACCCGCCGACCATCGGCATCGTCCGGCACGATTCTCACTTGCGATTCAACCCGTTTCGCTTTGGTGGGAGGTGAGAAATCTGACCGCTCAGCCACCGCGGCCCATGCCATAAAGTGATTTCAGAAAGAAGATAAATTGGTGGGAAATCTTGTGTCTTCAAAAGAATCTCCTAACGAGCAAATATCAACTTTAGCAAACCTTGCCTTTCTAAAATATGAACCCTTTTTAAGTGTTCTAAGATTCTGCTTTCAGTATTCTGACGTGAATAAATATAATTTGATCAATTATACACCTAGTATTTAAATTTAATATCATAGAAGACATCCAGGCCACTTTCGTTCTCAAATATGGTCGAGTTCGCTGCAAATTATCATAAAAATGTTAGTTGTTTACTCCAAAAATAAATAATAACTAGGCAGTATTATTTTTACAAGCAATTCGATGGAACTTTGCAACGTTTCCACTGGGAATGTTCATGTCTGTGCGTTGGCTACATACAATTATTTCACAATTTACATGTCACTATATGTGTCATATATATATATATATAATTGTTTAAAGTTATTTGTTGAATCTTTATAGTGGTTTGGTAAATATTTTATTAGAAACGAGCTGTTAGAATCACGTACAAATATAATCGACAACCTTAAATATTTCGAAAAATTATTTCATAGCAGCAGTCTTTATTTTGTATTAATTATTATGACGCAGTAGCCAAATTTGGTTTTAACGAAGGCTGTTTAATTACTGCAAATATTTTGCAGTAATTTTTGCATAGATTGCAGGATTTTCGACGCATTCACTTTTCGGTTCAGTACAGAAGGCATGCTTTAATGAAAATGAGTATTTTTTTAATACCATTTCCTTACTACATACTTCTAATTCGTAAGTTATGAATCAATCTATTAGGTTTGATGAAGCAGTGATTGCAAGACAAATTTATATTCAAACGGCCTGGGAAGCTGTAATTTAGAAAACTGTATTCTTGTTTAAAAAATTATACAAAAGATAGGTAGGTCTACATCCTGATTGTAAAAGTGTTTGGCATAATTATGTTGTTCATTAGTGTATATTGTCTATATATACACTTCAATTGGTCCGCGAAAGGAGCAGTTGCACAATTCGAAATTTTAATATCCTAAATATCCTAATTAGTTATTAATTATTGTACAGNTCCGCGAAAGGAGCAGTTGCACAATTCGAAATTTTAATATCCTAAATATCCTAATTAGTTATTAATTATTGTACAGCGAGTGCAAATACTACAGGAACACGTGTATGAGAGTCAGATGGTTGCCAATTTCAAAATAGGACATCAATTTTAAGGTTATGTGCAACGTTGGTACAAGTGAGGTTTTAGCCTACTTTCCGAATGAAAGAAAGGCCTATGAGATCACTTTCCTGTCTGTGTGTTTGTACGTGCGTATGTCCCCCCTTTCCCTTTCTCATACATTTTTGAATGCGTTAACCGAATTTCGCCAAACTCGGTACACATATAGTACTAAGTAAGGACACATGACTTTTATAGTTTTCAACCACGCCGGGCAATTACTTTGAAAGTGGCGGCCATTTTAACATTTGGGCAATATGTCATAATTGGGAAACCATTCAACCGTTTTTAACCAAATTTTGTATGCTGACAGCGCAAGTTATAAGCATTTAATTCAGAGGTGAATATTGTTGTTGAATCGCCATTTTGGAAGATAGCGCCAAATTAATAATTAAAGCTTTTATGTTATACCTCAAAAACTAATTGACCTATTTTCGCCAAATTTGGCACGTAAGTAATACTATGATAAGGCAGGTAAATGTAAAAAATGAAATCTAATCATTCACTTATTTTCAAAATGGTTGCCATTAATATTTTAGGTTTATTTGGTATAACTGTCATACTCTTTGGCCATTTTCAACCAAACTTTGTACACTGGCAGTATCTATTACAAGCATAATATAAGCAAAAAAAAACCCCATAAATTTTTGTTGGTTATTTTATAATACAGTGCCACGTGAATTAATAAAAGTTTTTATGTCATATCTCGGGAAATAGTTGGCCGATTANGGTTATTTTATAATACAGTGCCACGTGAATTAATAAAAGTTTTTATGTCATATCTCGGGAAATAGTTGGCCGATTACCACAAAATATGGCAAAGAAGTAGTACTGCGGTAGGTAATGTTAAATGATATGTTAGAGGTATGTCAGACACATATTTACAAAATGGCGGACATATAGCTATTTTAGTTTTGTATGTTATATCGTCAAAGCCATGCAATAAATTTCAATGAAACTTTGTGTAATGGCTGTTTATATAACAAAAATACAATTTGTACCAAAAATCTCTTTTGTCCTCCATTTTGTAAAATTGTATCACTTGACAAAATACAATTATGTGATCTCCCAAAAACAACATATCCTACCAAATTTGACCTACAAATAGCACTATGGCAGACTATGCAATCTAATAAATTTTGAGAGGGCAGGCACGCATATTTTCAAAATGGCTGCCATACAAACATTTAGCTCCGAATTTGTTATATACGAAACAGCAAAACAAATTACAACTTAACTTTGTATGCTGACAGTCAGTTGATTGCAAGATAGCTTCATTTTATAAGTTTTTCTGAATTCGAATCCCGGGTGTCACTTGTGTATTTTAATTGTCTTTTTACTGTTTCACATATTTCTGGTTTCATCTCTAATAATATCGTTGTTAATGAGACGTCAACGACTACCTAACATCGAAGCTTTCAAGAACTTCACTAAAATATATTTGCACCCATGTAGAGGAAAGTAGGCTCATTAGTTATTAGTGACTTATTGTTTTTTTATTGAACAGTTACAAATATTTCGATCGAAAAGAGGAAACATTTGAAAGGTAGGTAGAGGGGGAGAGAATCATATTCCCGAATATATACGAGGGCATGCGAGCATAAAGCAGATACACGNTGAAAGGTAGGTAGAGGGGGAGAGAATCATATTCCCGAATATATACGAGGGCATGCGAGCATAAAGCAGATACACGCATTAAAAAATACATGATGATTTGAATATTCACAGAAATAATGGACGAATCCAAGCACATATTTTGAAGCTATTTAACAAACTTTAAAGAAGGCCTACATTCGGGTATTCAAAACGTATTTCATACTTAAATAGTGAGATATAATTTTTTTGTGTTAGCTATGGGCGTGGGCTTCATGTCAGATACTGAATTGGAAATATTGTGCTTCTATCACTAAATGTATTTATGGTATCAGTGTGTAGAACATTTCACGGGTTATTTCCCATGTTCCACACCCCTCCCCTTCATTTATTGACCACAGGGAATAGGTTTTGGAAGAATACAACAAAGAAAATATTTGTATGCGAGTTTAGCAAGTTTGGCAATTCTGTACATATTGTCATATACATTTTAGCACCAAGAAGGAAGTGTTTGTTTGATGGAAATATTGCTTGTGTTTCATTACAGTATGATTGCACCAGAGCAGTGTTCCACGCACCATACGCGACACAGGAGGACGTCTTTAGTACCTCGCTGGGGCGCCATGTCACGTGGATACAGCGTCGATATGATCGGACTTGGAACCAGACAAACGCCGTACGTTATATTGCGGCAGATTTGTTCGAAGTTACCAACACGCCAACATCAGGGGATCTGATGTTCCACCAGAGCCCACAGGCATTCAATGGGTGACAAACAATATTTTCGCGCAGGCCACAGACATTTTGGAACATGATGAAAATACACTGCTGGGTGCGGGTGGGCGTAATCTTGCTGTGCATGGCANCAGGCCACAGACATTTTGGAACATGATGAAAATACACTGCTGGGTGCGGGTGGGCGTAATCTTGCTGTGCATGGCACCTGGTCAACCAACCAGTACAGGTAACACATGAGGTCGCAACATATCTTCTACGTACTTCGGTATGTCCAATGATCTTCACGTCTCTAACAGTGATCATATCCGACCGACATCCAAAGAATCATATCAGTAATAAGTACCGGCGAAAATGTAGAGAGACCAATAATATAACTCTCACCTGTGGCTCTCCAAACTGTTATATTTACTAAATTATCAGCGTTACTAGTTCATCAGAGGGTGAATCAACATCGTTGGAACACCTCTCTACGGTGTTAGATTTGCATTTCATCTAGTAATCCGGATATCAAATTTGCCCGTGTTAGAATTTTAGAATTGCTTCCGGTAGAGAAAATGTTCTGCAGTAAATCTTACTTGTGCTACTGAAACGGTACACAAGCAACCTGCTGGTTCTGTTCTTGCCTGTCTGACAATCAAGACGTTCTTCTTCCAGGTGGTTTGTCGGGATCGTCAGGAACATACCCTTTATATAAGGTAACATTCGCGAGTCTTTTATTTCAACAAAAATAACTGGCGATTCAGGTGGTCATCCAAACTGAATCTCACAGCCCTATTACCCACCCTGCCTCTCGCAGACCTATTACCTATCATGCATCTCACAGCCCTATTACCCATCCTGCCTCTCGCAGGCCTATTATCCACCCTGCGTCTCGCAGACCTATTACCCATCCTGCCTCTCACAGCCCTATAAACCATCATGCCTCTCACAGCCCTATTACCCATCCTGCCTGTCACTTCCCTGTTACACATCCTGCCTCTCACTTCCCTATTACACAACCTGCCTCTCACAGACCTATAACCAATCCTGCCTCTCACAATCCTATTACCCATGCTGCCTCTCACAACCCTCTTACCTATCCTGCCTCTCACAGCCCTCATTCCCATCCTGCCTCTCACCGCCCTATTACACATCCTGCCTCTCACTTCCCTATTACACAACCTGCCTCTCACAGACCTATAACCAATCCTGCCTCTCACAATCCTATTACCCTACGACGGAGAGTGTTGGGAGAATGGATAGGACGGAGAGTGAGCCCTCATTCCCATCCTGCCTCTCACCGCCCTATTACACATCCTGCCTCTCACTTCCCTATTACACAACCTGCCTCTCACAGACCTATAACCAATCCTGCCTCTCACAATCCTATTACCCATGCTGCCTCTCACAACCCTCTTACCTATCCTGCCTCTCACAGCCCTCATTCCCATCCTGCCTCTCACCGCCCTATTACACATCCTGCCTCTCACTTCCCTATTACACAACCTGCCTCTCACAGACCTATAACCAATCCTGCCTCTCACAATCCTATTACCCATGCTGCCTCTCACAACCCTCTTACCTATCCTGCCTCTCACAGCCCTCATTCCCATCCTGCCTCTCACCGCCCTATTACACATCCTGCCTCTCACTTCCCTATTACACAACCTGCCTCTCACAGACCTATAACCAATCCTGCCTCTCACAATCCTATTACCCATGCTGCCTCTCACAACCCTCTTACCTATCCTGCCTCTCACAGCCCTCATTCCCATCCTGCCTCTCACCGCCCTATTACACATCCTGCCTCTCACTTCCCTATTACACAACCTGCCTCTCACAGACCTATAACCAATCCTGCCTCTCACAATCCTATTACCCATGCTGCCTCTCACAACCCTCTTACCTATCCTGCCTCTCACAGCCCTCATTCCCATCCTGCCTCTCACCGCCCTATTACACATCCTGCCTCTCACTTCCCTATTACACAACCTGCCTCTCACAGACCTATAACCAATCCTGCCTCTCACAATCCTATTACCCATGCTGCCTCTCACAACCCTCTTACCTATCCTGCCTCTCACAGCCCTCATTCCCATCCTGCCTCTCACCGCCCTATTACACATCCTGCCTCTCACTTCCCTATTACACAACCTGCCTCTCACAGACCTATAACCAATCCTGCCTCTCACAATCCTATTACCCATGCTGCCTCTCACAACCCTCTTACCTATCCTGCCTCTCACAGCCCTCATTCCCATCCTGCCTCTCACCGCCCTATTACACATCCTGCCTCTCACTTCCCTATTACACAACCTGCCTCTCACAGACCTATAACCAATCCTGCCTCTCACAATCCTATTACCCAAGCTGCCTCTCACAACCCTCTTACCTATGCTGCCTCTCACAGCCCTCTTACCAACCTGCCTCTAACAACCCTGTTACCCATCCTGCCTCTCACAGCACTATTACCCATCCTGCCTCTTACAGCCCTATTACCCATCCTGCCTTTCACAGTCCTACTTAACATCCTGCCTCTCACTTCCCTATTACCCATCCTTCCTCTCGCAGAAATTTTACCCATGCTGCCTCTCACAGCCCTCTTACCCATTCTGCATCTCACATCCCTGTTACCCATCCTGCCTCTCGCAGACCTTTTTCTTATGCTTCCTCTCACATCCCTCTTAACTATCTCGCCTCTCACAGACCTATTTCCCATCCTGCTTCTCACAGCCCTATTACCCATCCTGCCTCTCACAGCCATATTACCCATCCTGCCTCTCAATCTCCTATTACCCATCCTGCCTCTCAGAGCATTATTACCCATCCTGCCGCTCACCTCCTTATTACCCATCCTGCCTCTCACAGACTTTTTACCCATGATGCCTCTCGCAGCCCTATTACCCATCCTGCCTCTCACAGCCCTATTACCCATCCTGCCTCTCAATCTCCTATTACCCATTCTGCCTTTCACAGCCCTATTGCCCATCCTTCCTCTCACAACACTAGTACCCATCCTGCCTTTCACAGCCTTATTACCCATCCTACCTAACACAGCCTATTACCCATTCTGCCTCTCACAGCCCTATTACTCATCCTGCCTCTCGCAGACCTATTTCCAACCTGCCTCTCACATCCCTATTACCCATCCTGCCTCTCGCAGGCCTATTACCCATCCTTCCTCTCGCACACCTATTACTCTTCCTGCCTCTCACAGCCCTATTACCCATCCTGCCTGTCACTTCCTTATTACCCATCCTGCCTCACGCAGACCTATTACCCTTCCTGCGTCTCACAGCCCTATTACCTTTACTGCTTCTTACTTCCCTATTACTTATCCTGCCTCTCACTTCCCTAATACACATCCTGCCTCTCGCAGACATATAACCCTTCCTGCCTCTCGAAGCCTTATTACCCTTTTTGCCTCTCAGCCCTATTGCCCATCCGGCCTCTTGCAGACCTATTACCCATCCTGCCTATCACAGCCCTATTACCCATTCTGCCTCTCGCAGACCTATTACCCATCCTGGACCTCACTTCCCTATTACCCATCCTGCCTCTCGCAGACATTTTACCCATTCTGCCTCTCACAGCCCTCTTACAAATCCTGCCTCTCACAGCCCTATTAACCATCCTGCCTCTCACAACCCTGTTACCCATCCTGCTTCTCACAACCCTGTTTCGCTTCCTGCCTCTCACAACCCTATTACCCATCCTGGCTCTCACAGACCTATTACCCATCCTGCGTCTTGCAGACCTATTACCCATACTGCCTCTCACATCGCTATTACCCATCCTGCCTCTCACAGACCTATTACCCATCCTGCCTCTCACAGCCCTATTACTCATCCTGCCTCTCGCAGACCTATTTACAACCTGCCTCTCACATCCCTATTACCTATTCTGCCTCTCACAGACCTATTTCCCATCCGGTTTTTCGCAACCCTATTTCCCATCTTCCCTCGAACTTTGTCAGTTCNCTGCCTCTCACAGACCTATTTCCCATCCGGTTTTTCGCAACCCTATTTCCCATCTTCCCTCGAACTTTGTCAGTTCGTGCGGTTGTCTCGTACGTCTTCTCTCTACGAATTTCGCTCATTTATCTCGTCTTGCAAGTTCAGTACGTGACATATCATACGTGCTCTTCTGATGAGTTCTTATATACACCACACGAACATAAATGGTAATTTTCTCCAACGAAACTTTAAACGTTTGTTTAATATGCATATATAAAATTCGCAGTTACCTATTTATATTCTTGCTGGGTCTNCCAACGAAACTTTAAACGTTTGTTTAATATGCATATATAAAATTCGCAGTTACCTATTTATATTCTTGCTGGGTCTCATTGGCTCAACGAAATTTTATATAACATGCTAAATGTTCCTTTGGCTTGACCGATGCCGCCTTCCACCACTTTTTGCAGTTACCTGTTGAAAGCTATCGGTGTACCAATTTTTGTAATGGCGAGTGTACTGCAGTTGAAATCATAACGTTATTTGCTCTTGCATTGACTTCTTGGCTCTCTGGAACTCATTTAACACGCCAAGTCCTCCTTAAGACTTGATCAACGTTGTTGCACAACGTTACTCTGAGTTGTGCAATACTGCGCCTAAGTAGGCTGTTTGAAATGTTGCAGTGCTCCGACTTTCCCTAGCCGGTGCAGCGGTGTCCCGGAACTGCGAAACACGTCTGCTGCAGCGGTGCATTGTCTGGACGAGAAACGCAGTCACGGGCGGTGGAACTGCACCGTGCCAGGTGCGACCTTGACCCCTGGAGAGAGGCTGGGTCGACTTCCGGCTCCTGCCGCTCGCAGCTGGCCAACCAGAGCACGCGANAACACGTCTGCTGCAGCGGTGCATTGTCTGGACGAGAAACGCGGTCACGGGCGGTGGAACTGCACCGTGCCAGGTGCGACCTTGACCCCTGGAGAGAGACTGGGTCGACTTCCGGCTCCTGCCGCTCGCAGCCGGCCAACCAGAGCACGCGACCTTCGCCCGCGGCGACCACGTCATGGCCTGTCCCCGTCTCCGCCGGCCGGGGCTTCCCGGAGAAAACCCCAGCACAGACGACAATTGTGGAGAGATTTGGCCGCGCTTAACATCGAGGGCCAGTGAGGGTGAAGCGAGGTGTACGTGGAGCAGCGCTGGAATGCAAGGGCGGGAGAAACGGGAGATTCCCGAGGAAACCCGCTGACCAGCGGCATCGTCCGGTATGATTCCTACATGGGGAAACCTGGCAGTGAACCCGCTGGGAATCGAACCCTGTTTGCCTTGGTAGGAGGCAAGCGCTCTAACCACTGCGCCATCACGGCCCCTCTTTCACAATTAAATTAATTGAAATCCCTGCTTACGATCTACTTGCCTGTCCACCTTGTATCATTACACTTTTTATAAAAAAAGGTATTTAACAAAAAAGAAGACTACGTCAAAAAGTACACGTGTACTATAATCTACAGAGAGTAGGTAGAACTAAAAAGCGAGACAAAAATATTATCATAAAAAAAGTGTATTCAGACATTGGCGTAAAAGCAGTATTGTAAATAGCAAGCTACTCCTGAATATTAATTTGCACCTCTGGGATTTTTGAGCCACAAGGCAGCTCATGACCCAAGAGAAAGTATATTATGATGTCATGTGCCTACTGTCCCAGCAAACATCCCACAAAAGCTACCAACTACAGGTGTTGCAAAAATGTTTGTAAGTTGTGCATATTTAATGTAAGTATAGTCATTGTCGAAAAATTGTTGCCTCCACAGGTAAACGTGTGTTTGCAATGAAATTAGCAAGGAAGGAAAAAATTACCAAGAACCAAACAATTCTTACAATATCTGACTAACAAGAGCAACATTTATTGCGCTACACATGCATACGTTTCTCAGTATGTTGTCGAGCCACCATGTTTGTGTTCACATTCCGCCGTACATCGCCGCGTGGAGTTGTAGATGTCTCTAACGGTGTTCTGCGCCAATCCATCCCATGCACCTTGAATATTCGCTCGCAGTTCCTGAAGATGTTGAGGTAGGTACGGCGGCCTATAGCATCACTCACATCGTCAGTCGGGGAAAGGCCTAGTGACGTGGCTGGCCATAACCGAGTAACGATGGCTCCGAAGTGAGCTCTTGAGATGGCAGTGGTATGAGGATGAGCGCTGTCATTTTGGAATAGAGCATCGTACCGAGCGATCACAAACAGCGGGTCACTGGTTGCAGGACATCATTAACGTGCCATTTCGACAGTCGAAGTGCCCTTGATAAAGTTCAATGGCGATCGTGCATCGTACAAATCGCACGCCACGCCACACCATGCCACCAGACTGTGACGTGTGAGAACACGCCGTTCATCTCGGCGCTGCTCACGTTGCATCCACACACACAGATGCGGTTGCCGTCGCCACCAAGACAAAAGCGGGATTCATCACTGAAGATCACCCGGTGCCGTTCTGCATGTCTCATTGCAAGTCGGTCACGATGTCATTGCATCCTGTGGCGAACTTGATGTGGGGGTTACGGGCAGTAAGCGTGCATCTTGTTCTTCATCGTGCAAGGATATTGGCATTCATAGGTGCTTCACGGTGGGCATCTCTTCTCGCTGAGTGTCTACAACGTGGCAGTTGGGGCACCCCGTGTGTGCCGAACAACCCGCCGTTCCACCCATGATGTGGTTCGAGTTGGTCTCCCAGATCCTGCATGTCGTGTGTGCGTACCTTCTATCCACTGGCGCCATCAGCATGTCGTGGTAAAACCCGGTATGGCGCGCGATACGGGGGAATGACTATCACAGCTCTCCGACACGACTTCTCTCGAAGTACTGTCGGGCTCTTCTCCGAGACATATTGAACTATGAAGAGGAGCTGTCGACACAACACCACACGCCATAATGTACACCAGGACGATGCTATATAGTCCGGCAGGTAGAGCGATGATGAATTCGCTTGCGCGGCTGAGTGTGAAACGTAAATCATCTCCATGTCTCACATTGTCAAACCTACTTACCACGTTTCATTCCTGTAAGCTGCTTCCTTGTCGGAGCAACTATTTTTTCCCAATGAATGTACTTTTCATTCTTATTTCACATGCAACCAAAGTCATATTTTTGTGACAATTTTGATAGTGTTTGTGCTACTTTACAATTCTTTCTGCATATTGTACAGTCGGGTACAGTGTTCCTATGGAATCCACTTTGCTTCCATCTTAACTGTGCTCTTTTACATAACCATGCGTAGATGTTACTTTCGGAACGTTGCCTGTGCTTCCATAGTCGCATGCCAATATAAATATCATTGTGTGACTTTCACCTGCTGTTTACCTCAAATGCTCAGTATCATACTCTAATCACTCAGCAAATTAAAATCCACAGGTAATAAATATTGAGACATATAGTAATTAAATTTATTGAATTAAATTATTGGCCTGAAAACACTGATTAATATTTAATAATTTTTTTCCGTTTATATGATAATGGTGTTAACTGTAGGTTATACTCTTCAGATTTAATAATAAAATTTTGTTGTTTTTTATGATGTAAAATTATATGGTCCTAGAAATGTCGAAGGTGGTTTATATTTCTGTCATCATAAGAAATGCGCCGCCAGTTTTAAGCTTCCTCTTTGAATGCGCACATGGCAAGAACATTTCGCAGTCATGAGCATCAGAGATGCGCTGTGTTCGTAGACACTATGGAGTAGTTACCGTTCACACAGCAGACGTGTCGCAATCATTCGTCAGTTTACAGACAATTAAGTAGTGGAATTAATGTGAAAGTTTTGTATTTTTAGGTGCTTTTAAGTTACATTTATTTATATCTTATTTTGTAGAGTTATACAGGATGAGTATAAAAGAATACCCCAACTTTGAAGGTCAATAATATCAAAACTAAACAACCTACAACCTTGATTGACCAATCAAATGAACCGTGGAATCGTGAAGTTTGTTTACTGAATCTTCATAAATGTTCAATGTGACCACCACGAGCGGCCCGGACGACATCTACGTGATGATCAAACTCGTTCCACACTCTTGTCAGCATGTCCGGTGTTACGGTTTGGATGGCGTCCGTAATTCTCGTTTTGAGGTCGTCAATGTTGGCTGGCAATGGTGGATCCTTTATGCATCCCCATAGAAAAAAATCACACAGGGTAAGTTCCGGGCTTCTTGGGGGCCGGTGATGAAGAGCCTGGTCACCAGCTGCTCCTCGACCAATTCAGCGTTGCGGCAACGTCTCGTTCAGGTATCCGCGAACAGCAAGGTGCCAATGGGGTGGCGCACCATAGAGGAAACATCAGACCGTCCCCTTCACCTTAAGGTTTCCAATGCGAGCTCGCTTCCCCCTCATCACCTTTAAACGAAAGTTACGGATGCCATTCATACCGTAACACCAGACATGCTGACAAGAGCGTGGAACGAGTTTGATTATCGCGTAGATGTCGTTCGGGCCGCTCATGGTGGTCACATTGAACATTTATGAATGTATGGTAAACAAACTTCACGTTTCCACGGTTCATTTGATTGGTCAATCAAGGTTGTAAGTTGTTTGGTTTTGATATTAGATACCTTAAAAGTTGGGATATTCTTTTATACTAATCCTGTGTAATATACTATTCACCTATAGTATTACTTACGATCTTAACGTGGTTTTATACCTATTGAAATGTTCACTGAAATTCTATATGCTTAAATTTCCAGAAACATTGCAGTTCAATACGGAATACACATATTACATGTAAGTAAATAAATGACACTGCAGTTTCGTTTTTATAAGGAAAAACATATTTCATAAATCTCAATGGCAGTACCGAATGGCTCCATGTTTTCTCAGCGTAAGTACTTCCATGGTAATTTTTATCAATCGGTAAAATTTTTTCTAATGATAGGGTCTACTAACCTAACATTTTGACAGGGTCATCATATTCAAAATAAGTAGGTGAGCCATTTAAAACACTCATGTTTACATGGCCTATCATAATGCCTTTATGTGGTGAATTTGGTTAATCGGTAGATTTGTCCTTGAGATGTGGCATAAAACAACTATATTTCTCATGTGACGATCTTCATGCTATGTATTGGCACATGCAGTGATTGTATACTGCCAGTACATAAAATAAAACAAAATCCATTACATAGTTTCGTAGAATAGCACACTAAGCTAAAATTAATTTATCACGACCATTTTTAAAATTGGTGTCTGTTACATTAAAAAATGTATATCCTTATATGGCCTAGTACAATACAACTTCACCAAATTGAGTAAGAATGGGTTTATTGTTACATGAAATATAACATAAAATTTAAATTTTTATTGTGGGGATAATATACAAAATGATGAATTGAAATTGTCGCCAATAATCACTCCTTTTCACGTTGATTTAAATGGTAATGCCCGCCAGAAAGTGAAATTTGCTGTACAATTGTTTTCACACCACACAGCAACAAGGCTTTTGTCGAAATGTTATAAGTGTGTCCAGAGATCGGCCAATATTTTTGTTTTGTTGACCAGTTTCTTTGATGTAGTGAACGCAATATTCATTCACGACAAATGCAAGCCACTTTCGGATCTCGCCAGAATGAACAGTTGGCGGTGATTACGGAAATGGAGGTCGCGGTTCTTAACGTGTCTTCAGCTATCGCGTGTATTACAGTCACAGGAATTGCACGAAGCAATTTCTATGAAATCAGACATTAAGTTCACCTGTAGTAAGGGTTTAACTTTAAGAAATTTTGACTTTAAATTTAATCTCAAAAGTTCATATTAAAATACGTGCGAATAGAATAACAAATTTCAAATAATTATTCTTTATGACATTCTATTAACAGAAGTAATTATTTTGAGCTGTAGCCTAACATTTTACTTTTGTGCCATTTCGAGATTTGTAAAAAAAAACAATATATATAAATTTAAAATTCATATAACTATTTTAATTAATGTTACCCACCTGAAAACTCTTGATATATGTAGCTGGATATTTAGTTTGCGCAAGCGGAGACGAGAGCCTGAAAAAATAGAAGAAACTGAAAACGAAGGTAAATATGAGATACATATTAAATACCGTTAATATGGGTTTCATATAATTGGTCTTTTTGCAGTGCGTAAACATAAAACTATGCATTTTTTATTCGTAGGTGGGTGGATGAAAATGCTGAGTCGTGGAACATTTACTATCCCATCATAAAAATGTGTGAATACTGGGGAGTGTGCTGAAGAGACACCACGGGCCCGGCTTGCAAAATGGAACAAAATATTTGATGTAAAACTGGTAGAACATTTACCTAAGATTGACAAAAAAGGTGTTGATGAAACTTGCGAGAACTACAACATTTATCAAACTCTGCCATAAGAATCACCAACCAAAATAAATATGTGCAAAGAAGAAGAAAAAAAATATAAGCAGTTACTTTATAAACACCGTCCATAAGGAAATATATTGATACCTGCCAGAAAATTAATTTGCTTTAAAATTGTTTAATTTTTGTTCCGTAAGTTTTAAGTGTAAATGATATTATCTTCTTGTCTGAGGGAAAAACTTTCTTGGCTCTCAGCAGTATTTTAAAGCAAATAAAAATGATTAACTTTATTTTTTAAATCACATAATGTATTTGTGTAACTGTAGTTATACTTAATCATGGAACGTGATACTTCGTCAACTTTTATCTAGTCAATAACGGTTTCATTTCTGTTTCTAGTTACATCTGCACCAAAACTATAAAAATGTAAAGGAACAGCAGTTGTTTGACTGAAAGATCTCACCAGAAGTGACGTGCTCTTCCGCGACTAGAGGACTGCAAAATGCACGCTGCTACCTCGCTATCCTCCACAATTCTCTTCAAAATAAAGGCGGTGTTGTTTGCCAACTGGCCACTGCCACAGCGAAATAACACTTTACCTTCTGAGCAGATCACAAAGGACTCAGGTATTTTGGCTATAAAGGTTTGTTGTTTGCTTCGGATCCGCCATGGAGGGCCAAATAAACACCGAGTCAACAACAAGCTATTTATTAATAGCTTGTTGCAAACAAATAATATTAGGTTATGTCCAACCAGATCCTCTTTTTTGAAACTCAGACATTTGTGTTAGTAATTCTGTTCTTGCTTTTGTAACATTTTATAATGCCTCTTTCATTTTTATAGTATATTAAATGACTGAAACGGAAACTCTTGTTCTATATTATTATATAGAATGCGATAATTAACAATAGTTTTTATATTAGCATTTACTCCCTTGTGCTCTTCAATAGCATCATTCATTATTTTTAACACGTTAGATTTTGATCAATCCATAAAATGTTTAGGTTCTAATAAACAAACATTGTTTTCTTTATCATATGTCTGTAGTCTATTGTTAAAGAGCTTATTAACTATATAAGTTTCGTAAATTCTTCTATTTCTAGGCATAGGATATATATTATTAGATAATGGAATTCTATTCTTCAAATGTTTTATATTCTTCACTAATAACAGCATTAGCGAAAGGTAAATAATAAAAATTGCGTTGATTATCATTTTTTCTTTATGGCACTAATGAGATCACTCTTCTTTAACTTGTGTATATTCTCAATATTTGAATATTTGGATGTCATAATTATTTTATTTTCAAATATTTCAGAATAGTATTTTTTTTGTTTATATCTCACACGTTATCTCTATTGCAACATTCGTCTCACTTTGGTTAGCATTTTTATTTATTGCCTTAATTAGATCTTCCTTCTTTAACTAGTGTGTCCTTTTTATATTTAAAGATTTAGCCCTTTCTCTCAACTTTCTCACCTTCATTTCACCTAGCTTTGGTGTTGCCAATTTTTCTCTACATGTTTATATAGTAAGAAGTTTAATAAGAAAATTATAATTATAATCATGTATTGTCAGAAATGTATTTATTGTTGAGTATAATTAGTATATTTACTACCTTTACTTTATTCAATTTGTATTTCTTCCTCTGATGCAGCCAAGTCTGCTTTAGCTTGCTTTTTCTTATTATATTTCTTTTTCATATACTCATTTGTACATAGTCTACTGTAATAATGTTTACCTCTTGTATATGGATGAGGTGTAAACAAATTTAAATATTTAGTTTCATGACATTGTTAACTAGCTTTTTGTATATTATTTATTCTCATTAATATGTTATTTCGTTTGTTTATGTTCTTTAAGATATGACCTACAAACGTATTTTCCACATTCTTCACAAGACAGTTTCTCTATCTGTTTCTCGATAACTTGCTGGTTGAAACATGTTTTACATTTATTAACTTGGTTATACTTTGTGTTTTTTTTATGTGATAAGAAGCAGTTAATATCTTTTTCTTCGCCACACTTTCTACATTTATTCTCAATTTTAATCTGCATTTATGTAAATTTTTAAATTTAATGTTATTAAAATTTTGTTTATACAATTGGATGCTCTGCTCAATAAGTTCAAACATTCATATAAATTTATGCATCTAGAATAACTACAGAAGGATAGAAAATATAAAGCTACAGATTTTCAAATGATTGATTCTGACTTTGGTAAAAATAAATTAATTCTATCCTAGATGAATATAAAATCTTATTGCCAGATCGCTATATAAAAATGATATAAAACCATTAAATGAAGGATTGGTTTAATTGTCAAATAAAGGATTAAAGAGATGAAAAATGGGAAATCTGTGCATAAGATAGAATTCTCTTGAGTTGATAAATAATTTCATTTCATTGAAATTCCTGGTGAACTGGTATTTATTCAAATATTATCGTGCCAATTTTTTTGCCATTTCGTCCCACTTTATAATTGTTAATTATATTATCACACATTTTTATACATATATTATTGTTGTGTCACTCTTGGTTTCATTGTGCCACTTTGGGAAAATTAGTTGCGCTATAATTTTTGTATAGAATTTATATAGAATTATGCTAAAGTCTTTACATTGAATTTAATTTTACATGAAATGGCGCTAGAATCCTAGAACAGCTTGAGAAATAAGTATATTTTTGCGAGATTTTGATAAAAAGTTGATTGATTTTAATACATACTTGCGCATGAGTTCCCATAGTGCATCTTATACATAATTATATATATACATATATAGAAATACGATGAATACTAATTTTATTTCCTTTAATTAATGGGAATGGGTGTTTGGTAGCAATTTGTGTCGCTTCANAAAAAAAAAAAAAAAAAACGCCACATTGTGGCTTCAATCAAATGAACACACTGCGTTTTTGTCGTTCACGTGTGATACTAATTTGTGGCCAAAGGCCAGTTGTGCCGGAACAAAAACAAGAAAATGGGAGTAACATGTCAGTCGTAAATAATTTTAAATATAACTACTTATACTAAAGAGAAATCAATTGGTTTTTGGCAGTGTTCTCAAAAATACCTTAGGTAATAAACATTTCACTTATCTGCTTCGAAGACTCTTCAGCGAGGACCACCATAACCACTCGGAAACAAAATCCGCTCCAAACCTTACCACTAATGAAAGAATTATTTTTATTTTGTGGGCGATTTCTGTGCAGCACTTTAAAAAAAAAAAAACTTATTTTAAAAAACAAAAGTGGGAAATAATATGCAGTAACGTGTGATTGCTAAAAATGATTAACTAAGTTTCGTTAAGCATTCTGCTCGCAAAAGTTTAGTATATTCCCCTATGCTCACACAAAGTTTAGCATATTCCCCGTTCGCCAACGAATACGTAATATATGTGTAGTCGGCATTAAATGCTTACTAAATAAAGTACTAAATAAAATTATCCTGATTGTCTCTCGTCACGCCATTGCTGATTGGCGGAGATATGTGTCATGGTCAGACGACAACCAATCGGAGGACAGGAGACAATGTAAGTAAGGCAGAAGTAAAAAGGAAGTAAATTTTTCTTTGGAACAATTCTCACCGCCTCCAGGGATGGATGTGTGGACATTAAAATGACATTAGAAATATAAAAAAATATATAAATATTTGAAATAATTACTGCGAGATGTTTGTTAATATGAATAATTAATAGTTGAATAATAATAATAATAATACTAAGTTATTGTGTTTGAGAAGTTAATGTTAGTATTTGCAGATTTTGTTTAAGAAGATGTTTTAATTTTCACCCCGATAACAAGAATCGAGGGATAATTGTATAACTTACGTAATGTATTGAAAAAGACGCACGAGGTAAATATTAAATTGAGAAGCTGAGAATTTGACTTGGGCATTTAAACTGAAATGTTATAAACGGCGCCAAACGTATTAATGACAGAGTTGTGATTCGTCTGAAATGTGACAGCTCATCCGTGTATTTCACAATCATTTTTCGACTCTCCTTAAACTTTGTCAGCAGCTCACGATTGTTTTCTTCACATTTTTACAGTCACTTGTCTTCAGATACATGATTCGAGTAATGAAGTCTTAAAAATTCTTGGTTTTTTGCCATTTTGGACAGAGGTTTTCATTAATACTTTCTGGCAATTTTATTTAGCACCTTTACACAACCAATTGGTCTCNTGAGAATTAAAATCAATCAAACCTAACGTTACAAAACCTAACCAAATAGGACTCAGAAAAAATCAAACATAACACATTCTAGAAAAATCTTAGCTACGCCACCACAGTCCAAATAAAAAAAACTCAAATACGTGAGAAATAGGCTGTAAATATTACACACAATCATTCGAAATATAGAAATAGCTTCTAAATAATGCATGTATTGTTATACGTCTTGCATGGTCATTTCTGAAGTTTGTATCTCATTTTACGTGTTTTAAACAACAAGTTTTTACGTGTGGTTGCCGTCTGAGTTAAATTATTTGTTTACTGAATTCCCCAAGTGGTAGTGCAAAAAATAATTCATCACAGAAAAAAAAAATTGTATTAGAAGACATATCAGAAATAAGAAAGATTCCAGCAAATTACGATTTTAAGTAATGGTACCGTAATCGTTAATGGGTTTTAAAACAATTAAAATTTACCAAAGTAAAGCTCAGAATATGATCCTTTGGCGAGCTATCGAAACATTCTGCTTCCATCAAAACCATAACTTTGTTTGCCATAAATATCAGGAGAAATAAGATGTTCATTACGTAGTTATCACAACTTAAACCACTGGTGTATATCAAACAGTAAAACAATTTAAAATTTAAACCAAAAATATAATACAAATAAGAAATTTCGTTCGTTATGAATACCATCAAACAATTCTGTTTCATCTGTATTTATAACTAACATATTAAAATTAATTTCACCTTGTTCTTAAACAGCAATTTGAGTTTTTCAACTTTACATTTCTGTGTATTTCACGAGCTGGTATTGCTCAGTACTTTCTAAATGTTTCTAAAGGTTCGTATCTCGCTGGGTATGAGGGTGAGGGGGCGGGGGCATTCGCTTCCTTCAAAAATGTTCCATTTGAAAATAAACACAAGTTCTGTTGTTATACGTCTGCTTTAGGTTTTATGAAGTTCGGCATTACGTTCGTTTCCTCCACGTTTTGTTAGAAGTCAGCCTTTATCACTCATCTATGTAAATAAGGAATGTGTCTTGAGTCTGTTTTGAAGAATATGTTGACCATCCACACACAGCGTTGCGTTAAAATGGTCGGCGCGGGTTCACAATGAAACTGCATAAGCCTGTGTATTCTCATTCATAAGACAATTTGACTATAAAGTAGCACTTAGCAACGAGCAGTGGCGGTGAAGGAGCTCACATGCCTCTGGGCCTTGGGACTTCCTTCTAAGGCTTAGAATGCTGATGTTGGGCCGTATACAATATGCTCAACTAGCTGTCTTAAGTCAGTAGTATGCTTTAATAACATCAGTTAATAATAATCAGTGCGGCAGATGNAATATGCTCAACTAGCTGTCTTAAGTCAGTAGTATGCTTTAATAACATCAGTTAATAATAATCAGTGCGGCAGATGCAAACCTCATAGAGAATTTAATTTCAAAACTGTTTAACCATTTCAATAGTATAATTTAAATTCATATCCTAACGTAAATGTTGAGAAATATCTGTTAAAATCNAAACTGTTTAACCATTTCAATAGTATAATTTAAATTCATATCCTAACGTAAATGTTGAGAAATATCTGTTAAAATCAAGGCTGTTGCCTTGTTTGAAGACAGTGAGATTTTGGTACAGGGAAATACATGTTAATGAAATTCGGTTTTTTTGGCGTTCCTGTTAAGATGTATACCACCAGCGATTTTCTTGAGCAGAAAAATACGTGCTTCTCTGCTACCGAAGCCTGTTTACCGGAAAGGTCAGAAAATGTAATAATTAAATAAAAGCACCATAAAACCAATTGTTATATTGGCGTAGAGACAGAACTTGAGATTATCTTTTCTCATACTTAGATTTTTGTTTCAAGTTTATATCTTCAAAATTGACTTCAGAAAACAGAATTTCATTAAAATATATTTCCCTATACCAACTTCTCACTGCATCCAAACCAGGAAACAGCCTCAAGCTCCACATCTTCAACGTTTTACGTAACACAATAAATAACACGTAAACAAAGACGTTACAACTTGTTTAGCATAGCAGAAGTTAAAGCTATATTTAATGTATTTCATTGCACACGCTATGACGTATGAGTCATCCAGGAGGGGAAGGGGGGAAAGGAACTGTAAGACGCACGCCCCTGACTACAATAGTCAGGGTTAGAAAGGGGAAGGGGGAACATGTGNAGGGGGGAAAGGAACTGTAAGACGCACGCCCCTGACTACAATAGTCAGGGTTAGAAAGGGGAAGGGGGAACATGTGTTCCATGTTCGCCCCTCCTTCCCCCTCAAGGGGGTACACGTCCGCTGGCAAGAACATTGGCCTTGAAATATTTTGAGGACGTGAATGCATTCAGACACTGGACTACACGTTGGTGACAGGGGAAGAAAGGGGGAAGGCTTGCTAGCAGTTTGGTTCCAGTGACAAATATACATTTTTCTTGATCGTTACCTTGGATAATGATTTTATATCTTACCAGATTGCGAAAATCAGAATTTTAAGCAATGGCTACCAGTTCACATAACTAACTTTTTTGTTTACCATAATTGTAAATGATACATACCTACATTGTTTAGGTAGCATTCTCATGTCAGTACTAGCTGTCAAACGATCTAAATTGCCCTGACACACTGATGACCAGACTATATATGCATATACACTGAAGAGCCAAAAAAACTGGTATAGGCATGCGTATGCAAATAACAGAGGTATGGAACCAATCAGAGTAACGCGATGCAGTCGGCAGCTAGATCGGTTACTGCTGCTACAATGGCAGGTTATCAAGATTTAAGTGAGTTCGAACGTGGCGTTATAGTCGGCGCACGAGAGATGGGACATAGCATCTCCGAGGTAGCGATAACATTTGGATGTTCGCGTACGATTATTTCACGAGTGTACCGTGAATATCGGGAATCCGGTAAAACATCACATCTTTGACATCACTGCGGCAGGCAAAAGATCGTGAAATAACGGGACAAACGACGACTGACGAGAATCATTAAACGTGACAGACGTGCAACCCTTTCTCAAATTGGCGCAGATTGGATTTGTGGACTTCCCTGCAGGATTGATGGTGTGAATTGTCTCCTGCATACCTTCAGACATTAGTCGAGTCCATGCCACGTCGTCTTGCGGCACTTCTACGTGCTCGTGGTGAAGGAGGGGGGGGGGGGCTACACGATATTAGGCAGTTGTGCCAGTTTTTTTGGCTCTTCAGTGCATATATTTATGTTTATGTTTGTATGTATGTTTGTTCCTTATACAATTCTGCACAGTTTGACGAATCTTAACCTAATTTGCTGGATGTATCCAACAGTACCCAACTTAAAATACCGTNTTTGTTCCTTATACAATTCTGCACAGTTTGACGAATCTTAACCTAATTTGCTGGATGTATCCAACAGTACCCAACTTAAAATACCGTTTAGGACAAACTAGTTTCCTCCACTCTCCCCCTCCAATAAAGCCGAAAATCCCCCAAAACCCGCGAAAGAGGTTCATGTATCTCTATTATATACCGTTCGGCAGATCTGGACCAAATTAGGCGGGAATGGCCTTCAGTTCCCAACTTAAAAACTGTGTATTCGAAAGTGGGCTTCTTTAAACCCTGTTCGTGAATCTCCGGACCTGTATTGTGTCTGAAACCCATATAACGGGGTCGTGTATCTCTTATTGTCCTATTATACCCGGGAAACGCCGGATAGTTCTGCTAGTATTTAATATGTAATTGATATATTCCATCACATAATGACGTACAAGACCTTATATAAGGGGGTGATTCAAAGGGTACGAACCCTCCTCATTGATGTATGGTAATTTTTTTTACGCTACAGTTACAAACAAAAATGAATGTACAATATTTTAATGATGAGTGAATAATATTGTTATTATTTTATGCAATTAGTAAGATTTGTGTTGTTAAAGTTCAAAATAATGTACCAGCAGGAAAATACTCATTGTATTCTTGTAAAAAACTTAACTACATATGTTTGTAGAGTGATTTTAATTTGTAATTGTTTCAACTCATATGGCAAGAGAGTTGTGAAACTTGTAAGAAACCTTACCTCAAGAACTTCAAAGAGAATGGCATCCATTGCTGACGGCCATCAATATACAGCAAAACAATTTTGTAGCAAAGTTTAAATTACCCAGAAGATTGTGAATCAAAATCAACGGGTTCTGCGTATTAAGTGAAATAACTGACGTATGCCTGACATTTGAAAGGAAACGTCCTGCTGCACACCTCGTGCGCTTGCAAGCTGCCTACCGTCTACTACACGTTGCCTGGGGTCTTTGAACGTGTGCGGCAAGCGTCGTGGCACAGCTGGTATCGAAGCAGGAGGACACACTTTCGAATCGTTTTTGTAAAGGACTACAATTAAATTTAAACATATTGTTTTCATTTTCATACTTTATTAAATCAAAAATAACCTTAATTATTAATTTCTATATATGGATATTTAATAAATCATATATCATTTAGTATAAAATGTAAACCTTTAACCGAGGGACTAAGGACTAAGCCATCGTAACTCAGATAGTGGCAATTGAACGGTGTAAATTACCAATGCAGTTATATTTTAAGTAGACAATCCACACAAGAACTCCTATCTTAGCCAGTGAATTTGAATACAGTTTGTGCTCTTGTTTGTGCAAGGCCAGCGGGGTTTGGAATGTGGTGGATGCTGCATCGACCCNAGTTCTGCTAGTATTTAATATGTAATTGATATATTCCATCACATAATGACGTACAAGACCTTATATAAGGGGGTGGTTCAAGGGGTACGAACCCTCCTCATTGATGTATGGTAATTTTTATTACGCTACTGTTACAAACAAAAATGAATGTACAATATTTTAATGATGAGTGAATAATATTATTATTATTTTATGCAATTAGTAAGATTTGTGTTGTTAAAGTTCAAAATAATGTACCAGCAGGAAAATACTCATTGTATTCTTGTAAAAAACTTAACTACATATGTTTGTANTGTATTCGAAAGTGGGCTTCTTTAAACCCTGTTCGTGAATCTCCGGACCTGTATTGTGTCTGAAACCCATATAACAGGGTCGTGCATCTCTTATTGTCCTATTATACCCGGGAAACGCCGGACAGTTCTGCTAGTATTTAATATGTAATTGATATATTCCATCACATAATGACGTACAAGACCTTATATAAGGGGGTGATTCAAAGGGTACGAACCCTCCTCATTGATGTATGGTAATTTTTTTTACGCTACAGTTACAAACAAAAATGAATGTACAATATTTTAATGATGAGTGAATAATATTGTTATTATTTTATGCAATTAGTAAGATTTGTGTTATTAAAGTTCAAAATAATGTACCAGCAGGAAAATACTCATTGTATTCTTGTAAAAAACTTAACTACATATGTTTGTAGAGTGATTTTAATTTGTAATTGTTTCAACTCATATGGCAAGAGAGTTGTGAAACTTGTAAGAAACCTTACCTCAAGAACTTCAAAGAGAATGGCATCCATTGCTGACGGCCATCAATATACAGCAAAACAATTTTGTAGCAAAGTTTAAATTACCCAGAAGATTGTGAATCAAAATCAACGGGTTCTGCGTATTAAGTGAAATAACTGACGTATGCCTGACATTTGAAAGGAAACGTCCTGCTGCACACCTCGTGCGCTTGCAAGCTGCCTACCCTCTACTGCACGTGCCTGGGGTCTTTGAACGTGTGCGGCAAGCGTCGTGGCACAGCTGGTATCGAAGCAGGAGGACACACTTTCGAATCGTTTTTGTAAAGGACTACAATTAAATTTAAATATATTGTTTTCATTTTCACACTTAATCACATCAAAAATAACCTTAATTATTTATTTCTATATATGGATATTTAATAAATCATATCTCATTTAGTATAAAATGTAAACCTTTAACCGAGGGACTAAGGACTAAGCCATCGTAACTCAGATAGTGACAATTGAACGGTGTAAATTACCAATGCAGTTATATTTTAAGTAGACAATCCATACAAGGACTCCTATCTTAGCCAGCGAATTTGAATACAGTTTGTGCTCTTGTTTGTGCAAGGCCAGCGGGGTTTGGAATGTGGTGGATGCTGCATCGACCCCTCTTCATGTTTCCACTGACTCACGAAGCTCCTCTGCGTGTTTGCGAAGGGCCAGCGGGGTTTGGAATGTGGTGGATGTTGTATCGACCCCTCTTCATGTTTCCACTGACTCACGAAGCTCCTCTGCGTGTTTGCGAAGGGCCAGCGGGATTTGGAATGTGGTGGATGCTGTATCGACCCCTCTTCATGTTTCCACTGACTCACGAAGCTCCTCTGCGTGTTTGCGAAGGGCCAGCGGGGTTTGGAATGTGGTGGATGCTGTATCGACCCCTCT
The DNA here is from genome assembly GCA_002778355.1 of Clitarchus hookeri. Lineage (NCBI taxonomy): Eukaryota > Metazoa > Arthropoda > Insecta > Phasmatodea > Phasmatidae > Clitarchus > Clitarchus hookeri. The sequence goes on from NQII01007443.1 coordinate 59,172, forward strand.
TCATGTTTCCACTGACTCACGAAGCTCCTCTGCGTGTTTGCGAAGGGCCAGCGGGGTTTGGAATGTGGTGGATGCTGTATCGACCCCTCTTCATGTTTCCACTGACTCACGAAGCTCCTCTGCGTGTTTGCGAAGGGCCAGCGGGGTTTGGAATGTGGTGGATGCTGTATCGACCCCTCTTCATGTTTCCACTGACTCACGAAGCTCCTCTGCGTGTTTGCGAAGGGCCAGCGGGGTTTGGAATGTGGTGGATGCTGTATCGACCCCTCTTCATGTTTCCACTGACTCACGAAGCTCCTCTGCGTGTTTGCGAAGGGCCAGCGGGGTTTGGAATGTGGTGGATGCTGTATCGACCCCTCTTCATGTTTCCACTGACTCACGAAGCTCCTCTGCGTGTTTGCGAAGGGCCAGCGGGGTTTGGAATGTGGTGGATGCTGTATCGACCCCTCTTCATGTTTCCACTGACTCACGAAGCTCCTCTGCGTGTTTGCGAAGGGCCAGCGGGGTTTGGAATGTGGTGGATGCTGTATCGACCCCTCTTCATGTTTCCACTGACTCACGAAGCTCCTCTGCGTGTTTGCGAAGGGCCAGCGGGGTTTGGAATGTGGTGGATGCTGTATCGACCCCTCTTCATGTTTCCACTGACTCACGAAGCTCCTCTGCGTGTTTGCGAAGGGCCAGCGGGGTTTGGAATGTGGTGGATGCTGTATCGACCCCTCTTCATGTTTCCACTGACTCACGAAGCTCCTCTGCGTGTTTGCGAAGGGCCAGCGGGGTTTGGAATGTGGTGGATGCTGTATCGACCCCTCTTCATGTTTCCACTGACTCACGAAGCTCCTCTGCGTGTTTGCGAAGGGCCAGCGGGGTTTGGAATGTGGTGGATGCTGTATCGACCCCTCTTCATGTTTCCACTGACTCACGGAGCTCCTCTGCGTGTTTGCGCTGCACGTCAAAAAATCACGTGAGACTATTGCGGAGTTTAAAGTTACGGAAATGTTACTTGCGTTATTAAAACAACGTGACTTTTGTTAGTTTCATTCTTCCCTGCAGAAATGAACGAGTTACCATGAAAATTTCTTACGAGTATACATAGAAGGCAGAAGAAGGGTTTACCTCGAATGATTTCTCACAAATAAAGGCTTAAGGAGACGGTACCTCCTGATTATAGCGGGCTCCGAACCACTTGTCACTACTTGGTGGTCGATTATGAATTCTAAACACCATCGCCACATGGGAGTGACGTAAAAGCAACAACTGCCGCAGACGGCCAGCGGGGATCCACACTGGGAAAAAATGTGTACATACATAGTTCTAAATAAAAAAAGCTATTTACGTTTACATCTATTATAATGGTGTTTAATTATACTACATCAGTAATATCTTCAGCGGACATTTCAATGTAAAGTAATATTATTTTCGCTAGCTACTAGGAAAATTAACTGTAATGAATTAATAAAAGTCATAATTTTCACACAACTGTGTTCGTTCTTCGAATAATAATAATAATGATCCATTAGTGTTTTTCGCCTCTTGCAGGGTCAGCATGGATGTTTTTGGAGCGAAAGTCACTGGAGTCGGTTTCTCTGCTCAAAGATAGCCCTGACGTTCCGACCAGCCTGAAGAAAGCATTGCAGACGGCGGGGATGGAGCTGCGTTGGAATGAAAGGGCGGAGGAAACGGGAGAAATCCGAGGCAACGCAATCCTCACAGGCAACTTCTGTTAAGTTTCTCCACATTCGATAATATCCGGGTTTGAAACCGCCGAGGATCGAACACAGATTGCATTAGTGGGAGGTGAATGTGCTAGCCATTCAGCCACCGGCACCGTTCTTTCAATAACGTTTTATGAAATTTAATTGAAAATACGAAGTGACTTAGATACTGATGATAAAGTAATAAGAACACCAATCACTTTTCTGCCCGGGAAAGATATATGAAGCTATCACAATTGAAAGATGCCTAGCATAGGAAACTTATCGTGATTTAGTAAATGATAAAATTTCTTATTGTGTTAAATTCTACATTTGTTTCAAAACTAACGTAACGGCATGTTTTACACACCAGAGTAATGATAGACTAATTTTACGAACATTTTGCGCTAAGCCGAGAATTGTGTTCTTTACATAAGTGCAAATAATGTATATCGAAGTTACTTATTGTATTTTACATTGTATAAGTATGTGTAGTTACTCGTAAAAAATGTATTTTATAAATATTGACATAGCTGAAATACTGACCTAAGATATAAGACCAAATAATATTTATTTATATAGCCTTGTTTAAAAGAAAGCATAATAATGTGAAGCGATTCCTAGAAATTCCCCGCAGCACGTGAGGCAAATGATCACGGTTAAAACGCCCAGATATCTTAATGTTATTTTACTGCTATCGAAAAGGCGAACAATTCCTCGTGAATTGCGCCTTGGGTAGTTCAGTTGATTCATATAAATTACTAATATTTTAAGATATACTGGCATGAAAATGCCGTTTATGGTCATGTTGAAGGGTGTAAATAAAATATTTCCTATACTCCTCTATACGCGATATCCTGAAAGTACCCGACCGACCTAGCCCGAAATACATTTTTTTTTAAGAAAAGAAATTGTGAACCCATTTACTATATTATTCGAAAATCACGCGTTTCAGGCGTTTTGAAGCGCGTTTATCTTACATGCAAGTGGACCGCTTGAAATGTTTCTCTACAACAATGAACACAAATATCAGAGGCTCTTGTAGCAAGCCAGTTCGAGGTGCTCTCAGGAACCCTAACATGTTACACTACACTCTATTCGCAGTTTCTTCACACTTTCCAATCAAATCATTGGAAAATAACCCCATGTATGATGTGATTGTTGGTTTCCTAAATGTTTCTTGTATTATAGGCGTTTTATACTTATGTTTACGTATAAGTACCTTACTTTTGGTTACATTTAATTTTCACTAACATTTTATCTATTAATACAATAATTCATTTTTAATTAATATGACTGAAAAAGAGAAAATAGCCGTGTTGGTAAAATATAGTAATAAATTGCTCTTATGCAAAATATTATTATACTCGGTTAATCTTTGTTTGCACGAGGCGGAGGAATAACCTGGAAGTATAACTTAAACAGGGCTTCAGAAAAGTTGGAAGTAACCGTGAATGGACCATACAACTGAGCTCCCAATCCTCGCGAAATACATTTAGTACGACAGTGCTAGCTAAACACATTCTTGTAACTATACATTTTTGCGAGCACGTTCTGGGAAGGTAATAAAATATTTCTCTAGCACAACAAACACAGAACACTGAAGTCCTTGTTACTCGCAGTTAGGTTTGAAGAGCTCTAAACATTTCCTAGACACCACAGTGACAGACAATACTTATTGCTCCCAAAATGAATGTCATCTAATAGTGCAGTTTTGAAACTATTTTGATTGATTAAAACAGAAGTTACTTCANATTGCTCCCAAAATGAATGTCATCTAATAGTGCAGTTTTGAAACTATTTTGATTGATTAAAACAGAAGTTACTTTACCACGCATAAGGATTTGAAAGCACGTTTTAGGAACTACGAAACACTGTCATTACTGCGAAATGTAAGTTCTTGCGGAATGGAGTTCATTATTAATTATTTCAGCTTTTTGTTTTGTGTGGTATTGCACAGTATGATCAGAACAGTTTTCGCGGTGTGCAGGGAATTCATACACACACCACTTCAAATTCCGAATAATGACNGCACAGTATGATCAGAACAGTTTTCGCGGTGTGCAGGGAATTCATACACACACCACTTCAAATTCCGAATAATGACATTTTTGTAACTATCAGTTGTATTTAAACTACTCTTAGCTAACATGACATTTCTTTCTGACACGAACCTCGTCTGTTTGCAGAATGTACATGATATTATTTCACTTTTGGGATACTAAAGTACTGCACCTGCTTGTCGTTACAACTAATGTGGGCTAAGTGCGTGTCTTTAGCTTACTTTGTTTTAAAAGCTGTCGCAGAATGGAACTTAATTTTTTTTCCCCGTTTCTTAAAAATGTGGTTTAATTAGATCTCTCATCAATGGCGAGCTCTCGCTTTTCATATATGAATTCAGCTATCACACTCAGGGAAATGTAAGAATAATATATATCTAAGACTATGAACACTGAAATCGAACGAGTTGGCGCAGAGGTAAATATGGACTCGCATTCGAGAATGTCTGGGTTTCCATCCCTGTCCGGCTGCACTGAGTCATGGGGTGAGTCCCTTATATAAGCCCTTGCCGACTCCATCTCTCCTGATATACTTAGTAATACTGGCGCCTCGAATGACCTCGCTGTCAACGGGACATTTAGCCAAACCTAAAATTAAAAAAAATACATGTATTTGAAAACCGAAATAGTTTTTTTAAACCATATTATGACTCGATGTCACTTATCGCCCTTGTTTTTTTCGTTAATAGCACAAATTTACATTTAAAGAACCACACGTTCCAAATTATTTCGGAAACTCAAGAAATAAAAATATTCAAAAATGTAGATGTTTAAGTTTTCATTAGGTTTTAGTAATTTGTTGCACACATGTTCATTTCCAAGTGAGTTTTTTTTTGCGACAAATGTGTTTATTCTATAAGATGGATAATAATATTATAAAATTTAATTAATGGAAATACCTCAGTGGCAGTGAAATATTTTGTCGGAGTCCAACAGCTGAGGTCTTCAGCAACGATGAAAGTGACGTGTGGTGCATATGGAGCAGCGACGGAATGCAGTAGAGGGAGAAACGGGAGTACCCCGAGAAAACACATTGACAGCGGCAACGACCGTTGCGTTTTCCACTTGCGAAAAATCCGGGGTCTACCCCACCGGGAATCAAACCCGGATCGCTATGGTGGGAGGCAAGTAAAGTACCTCAGTACTGAGCTTATTAGAATACACAGAAGTTTTCTGTATAGACATAGCCAAGTTTGCTCTTTATAGTTGCAAGTTAATGAATGTGTATTATAACCAGACGTTTTGTGCGAGTTATAGATCAAATAACTTCTGGTTCGGAAGAAATGTTATGTTGAGCTGTGATTATGTTTAAGTGTGGTAGCTTTCAAGAATTTTAATGACAGATTTTTTTTAGGAGATAGTTGCATACATTTATCAAAATAAATCATATTTTCTGAGAAAATGATTATTTTACTAAAATAACCTTATTTTGGCTATATAAATGTTTACTGCAAATAAAACCATCTTAAATCCTTTAAGTTTATTATGCGAATGGTTATTTGACAGGACGACATAACACAAACACTCTTTGGCGGCAGAAACTGCCTTGAGAACAGTTGCCGCAGCACGACATTGTCCCCGACTTGACTAGAAATTAGGTCACTCTAAGTAAGAGACGAGGTTTCTTGCTTACCAATACAAGTATAATTATATTTCACACCCGAGTTAATGCAAGTATAAAACGAACTTCAGTGTCTAAAAACATTACCAATTTTCTTTTTAAAAATTAATTCCGAAAGAAAAGAAACAAAAACGTTATGACAGTACACAGTCATTAAGTGAAACAAAAATTTCCACGCTTTTTTTTTAACAAATAAAAATATTGTCCAACAAACAAATAGTCATGAGCGCTTTAGGATCATTGTATTACTCTGTGTGTACAGAAACATTTAAAACTCAAACTTTATTGTCTGAAGCGAGGTCCTCACAGACACAGAAGGCGCTCACATCAGTGTGAAATAGGAAGTGTGAATCCGAGTTCTCGATCCATACGCAGAGAACCAACCGCATGCACACCGCGTGTCGACAAGAGCGCTTCCTGGCGGCAGTCAGCTGCACTAGGGGTTTGAAACTTTACGTTCGTTACGGGTACTCGCTCAGACAATTATAAAACATGATCACTGGGCCGGATGCGTCCCTTAGACTTCAAAACAGTGAGATTTTCTCCCGAGGACCTGACAGATGTCCTAGCAAGTTCGAGGTCCTTGCAGCGCCGTCAGAAACCCATACGTGCGTCCTCNCTCCCGAGGACCTGACAGATGTCCTAGCAAGTTCGAGGTCCTTGCAGCGCCGTCAGAAACCCATACGTGCGTCCTCGCAGGATACCTTAAACACACTCACATGCAAACACAAACACACATACGAGAAAGTGATCTCATAAGCCTTTCTATTGTTCGGAAAGTAACAGCCACATCGCAGTCCACCATCGTGTTTTGGACATTTATGTTGGCAGCTCGCGTGTCGTTGTTGGCAGACATGTACAAAGGATGGAAAATCAGTCCCTTAATGTTCAGATTATAACGGCACACGCTATTACTCGTGTGTGACGTCTCTGACGTAATTGCTGCCAACTACTCGATAAAGCACGCGCTAATTACGATAAAATTAGCGCAGTTTAAAATGTAAAGTTAAATTGCCAATGAAAAATAAATTGCGTATTCTGAAAATTACGNACGATAAAATTAGCGCAGTTTAAAATGTAAAGTTAAATTGCCAATGAAAAATAAATTGCGTATTCTGAAAATTACCATATTTTGGCACCGTATTTTTTATATGTTAATTTCGTCTTTTTTTTGTAAATTTTCTTGGCACCTATGCTTGCCCAAACTACAAANCACCGTATTTTTTATATGTTAATTTCGTCTTTTTTTTGTAAATTTTCTTGGCACCTATGCTTGCCCAAACTACAAATGCAATGAAATAATTTCTATAAACAAATTCTCTCTGCTAGGCTTCAGAAAATGTAACGCAGCAAGCACGGTGCATTATTTTGAAACAAGCGTGTAGTGGTTAACAAGCAGCGAGCTTGAGAAGGCCTGCATGACAAGCAGGCGCCCGAATCAGACGCGATAGCATAGCGCCTTCTCATGCAGTGCGCAAGACAACAGGTGCTCGTCAATTACGCGCGACTTATAAGGTGATCGATATCCGCGCTATCAGATCGTTACACAGAGAGTTGGCGCTCCTCGGGAACTAAGTTCAAGGCCGCCCCCCCCCCCCCNTCGTAAGCTATTGTCGCAGTTGTTTGTCCGTGCACAGAGGCGGAGTACAAATACTTCATCGCTGCTTTTCCTGACGGCGATTTATAAAGACAGTGTCAGTATTCCGCTGTAACGTGAATTGTAATTAATAATGAAACAAGCAGTTATGGAGTGAAATAAATCAACATAAAAGAATGGCAGCATCAACAAAATTGTTTTGTTTGTTCATTGCAGTTGTGTTCGATGTGGGAACCTACCAAATATTGCTGAATTTGTTCTGTTGAAGGAACAGAACGATCAGCTGTGGGAACCATGTTATACACAGTTGTAGATACAATCACAGACAATACAACAATCAGTTCCGTTGCAGTCACTATCTGCGTTAACAGTTCTTAGATGGTGCCTACGGCCAAATTGACGGTTGTCTCTCTATTAACAGTTGAGATGGGCAATGGCCACCAAAATATACTCCCTACAACAATATTACTTTCTCAGTTTGACGTTTACTTTGAAATTTAACATAATCATAACCTTTATTGATCCATAATGACTCATCTTAAACATTCGAGACAATGTGTACTGAGTAAATTACGGTATTCAAGCGTACAATCAGATAATGTCAATCAATTCTTCGGTATGACAATCATCTGAAATACTTTAACGCGCTACTTCATATGACTGTGTGTGGTTGCAGCTACACTTAGCTGCCGGAAGTAACGGTCAAATGCCGCACACTTGTAGGAATATCATGCGTTTTCAATTTGAGGTGTGTCGCTCAAGAAACTACAAGCAACTTTGTAATGTAATTTTTAAAGCGAATTGTTAGCGACTTTTTTTCTGTGATCAAGTTATGTTTCGCAGCTGAGAATGACTCGCTTGATCCGGTTTGCCGAGTCGTTCTCAATTTAATTACCGTCTCNTCAAGTTATGTTTCGCAGCTGAGAATGACTCGCTTGATCCGGTTTGCCGAGTCGTTCTCAATTTAATTACCGTCTCAAGAAAATATCGCTACCGTGGCAATGAATGAAGGCCTTGACTGCGGCGAGGTCACAGGCGTCTCAAGTGAACAACTCCGTCCTTTTTCTCGGCAAACATTGAAACGCCCGAGTGGCGAATANGCGAGGTCACAGGCGTCTCAAGTGAACAACTCCGTCCTTTTTCTCGGCAAACATTGAAACGCCCGAGTGGCGAATACGCTGTAAAAACTCGACATCCAACAACTGCAGCATTCTACCCAACTACGTTTGTGTGCTTCCATTTTGCGTCTAAGTTAGAATATTCTTATAACAGGTAAAATAATCAATTTTTTTTTTTCATTTACACACACGGTTGTGTCGTCGCTTTTATTATGCGTAAAAGTAAAACTATCGTTACTCTATGTAATGCGATTGTTTGTTATTCCAATTACACATAAAATTGTGTAAAACTTAATTACGGAGGAAAAATGCAGTATTTTTTTGTGTATCCCCCACCCCCTCGATCTATAACTACCAACCCGCAAACTACAACTAGAAAATTTACAATCGCAATGGAAGCATTAGTTAGACTTTTAAACTAATATTAGATATCCAGTGCAAATGATAATTCAGCCGACGATAGTAAGGGAATGTGACATGTTATTTTACGACACGTTATTTGACGTTGCGCCATCGTACACTGTGCCACAGGAGTGTTCCCGATGTTGATGGGGTGGGGGGGGGGTAAGGGACGATGGCATACTGGTGATGCTCTCCCACTGTAGGACCAAGGACAGCGGTGGTGTGATGGTCAGACTACTCGCCTCCCACCTCGGCTAACGGGGTTCGATCCCCAAACTATTAACATTGAGCTTCCGAACATGAGAAGAGTAAACCTTACCTTAACACACAAGAAAATTGTGGCTTGAGGCGTGGGCTGAGAGCGACTCTTGCAAACACCGCAGATTACAAAAGCACAATACGAAGTGTGCATACTTCATGTAAATGTTTATCTTAACTCGAACATACATTGCCAACGATAAGTAACAGTTATGTGCAGGTGTTGTAAGGGAGAAGGGAAATAATTACATGTGTTACGAGAAAGCAACCAAAATATTAAAATTTTCGTAACACATAAAATAAGAAAATTTGTTTTAAATTATGTTAGTAATTTAAAATTGTGATATTATATATTTTTTTTCTTACTTTCTTAATTCTTTGAAATATAGTCTTTTCGTGAAATATTGAAGCACTTGGGCATCAATAAGCACAATCATTATTAAATACTGTCGAGCCAAAAAAACTAGTGCACTTGCCTAATATCGTGTAGCCCCCTCCCCCTCCCGAGCTCGCAGAAGTGCCGCAAGACGACGTGGCATGGACTCGACTAATGTCGGAAGGTATGCAGGAGGCAATTCACACCATGAATCCTGCAATGTAGTCTACAAATTCAATCTGCGCCAATTGGAGAGAGGGTTGCACGTCTTTCACGTTTAATGATTCACGTCAGTCGTCGTTTGTCCCGTTCGTTCACGATATTTTTCTGGCCTCAGCGATGTCGAAGATGTTATATTTTACCGGATTCCCGATATTCACGGCACACTCGTGAAATGGTCGTACGTGAACATCCAAATGTTATCGCTACCTCGGAGATGATATGACCCATCTCTCGTGTGCCGACTATAACACCACGTTCAAACTCACTTAAATCTTGATAACCTGCCATTATAGCAGCAGTAACCGATCTAGCTGCCGACCGCATCGCGTTACTCTGGCTGGTTCCATACCTCTGTTATTGGCATACGCACACCTACACCAGTTTTTGTTTGCTCTTCAGTGTAAATTATCATTGACGTCTATACTGAACAGGGTGTTTATTCGGTTTTTGGTAGTGTAGTGAAGTGATGCACACAGCCGAGGACACGAGGATATTTCTGCACTTGCTGGATTAGTCTCTGATTTATCCAGGCTCTGATGGAGATCTGCGTAGTTGGATTCGGAAAGTTCCTTGTAGTTTGAATCCCGGGTGTGCTCTGGATGTGAGTCTGTCGCTCTTGGGTGTAAGCAAAGTTTGTGAACAGCCCCCTCCTCTCTACGTAAGTACAAAGGCTTCAAGAACCCAAAAAATAAAAAAGGAAAGCGACGGTTTGGCTTCTGACGTTACGTAGTCAATATCATTTCTAGGCATCATATTCAGTGTTTTATTCAGCACGTTTACTTGCCTATTTTATGGAAGGGATTTGTACACGGTTAGCACGTGTGCAGTACGTGTGTTGCTCGTGGAACGTCTCGTTTCATCTGACTGCAGGATTCTCTCCAGTGGTGATAACATGTAGGTGCAGCTCGTACTGTCTTAACGGAAAGTCGGGGCAGCGGTGGTGTAATGATGACGCCACTCACCTCACACTACGAAGAATCGTGTCGTCAAAACACAGAATTGTTGCATCTAGTGAACTTGTAAGACTTAGAGTTGTTTAGGGCACATTCCTGACTCAATATTACCGTTCCCGATGTGATGTTAGACACAGGTCTGCTTTGTCCTTCGCTGTTTCCAGTCAAGAAGGTAATTTCATAAAGCGTAAAGTTATGCATTTTAAGTGGCTGAACTGCCCTGTATTTCTAAAAAGTTTTAGAACATCTGTGTGAAATTTTTAATGCCAGAAAACATAGTGGTTTCAAAATATATTGGAACCCACACAGTCTGTATGATGTCAGGACTAGAATAAGTTTAACAGTAGAGGTGCGGTGGAACTGTTCGTACTCTGTCATTCCAGTCGNAGGACTAGAATAAGTTTAACAGTAGAGGTGCGGTGGAACTGTTCGTACTCTGTCATTCCAGTCGGCCGGTGACCATTTTGGAACAATATGACCTTGACCTTTGACAAAAGGACAAACAATTCATAAAAAAATTATATCGAAAATATAAAAAATATATTTAAATAGCTATTTAAAAAAATACTAAATAATTGATAATTATTAAAACATTGATTAAAACAATTAATTTAAAAAACCTAAATTCTCAGAGGTCCCCAAAACCCCCTTACCAAAATACTCATTCCACCATTTTGGTAGGCATCAGAGCCACAGTCCGCCATTTTGGTCGGTGCAGTCCACAATCTTGGTAGGTGCAGAACGCCATCTTGGTAGGCGTCACAGCCACCGTCCACCATTTTGGTCGGTGCAGTCCGCAATCTTGGTAGGNAAAATTGTGGCTTGAGGCGTGGGCTGAGAGCGACTCTTGCAAACACCGCAGATTACAAAAGCACAATACGAAGTGCGCATATTTCATGTAAATGTTTATCTTAACTCGAACATACAATGCCAACGATAAGTAACAGTTATGTGCAGGTGTTGTAAGGGAGAAGGGAAATAATTACACGTGTTACGAGAAAGCAACCACAATAATAACATTTTCTTAAAATATAAAATAAGATAATTTGTTTTAAATTATGTCAGTAATTTAAAATTGTGATATTATATATATTTTTTGACTTTCTTACTTCTTTGAAATAGTCTTTTCGTGAAATATTGAAGCACTTGGGCATCAATAAGCACAGTCATTATTATATTATACACTGACGAGCCAAAAACACTGGTACACGTGCCTAATATCGTGCAGCCCCCCGAGTACGCAGAAGTGTCACAAGACGATGTGGCATGGACTCGACTAATGTCGGAAGGTATGCAGGAGGCAATTTACACCATGAATCCTGCAGGGCAGACAGCAAATCCAATCTGTGCCAATTTGAGAAAGGGTTGCACGTCTGTCACGTTTAATGATTCTCGTCAGTCGTCGTTTCTCCCATTCGTTCACGATATTTTTCCGGCCTCAGCGATGTCGAAGATGTGATATTTTACCGGATTCCCTATATTCACGGCACACTCGTGAAATGGTCGTACGCGAACATCCAAATGTTATCGCTACCTCGGAGATGCTATGTCCCATCTCTCGTGCGCCGACTATAACACCACGTTCAAACTCACTTAAATCTAGACAACCTGCCATTATAGCAGCAGTAACCGATCTAGCTGCCGACCGCATCGCGTTACTCTGACTGGTTCCATACCTCGTTATTTGCATACGCACACCTATACCAGTTTTTTTTGCTCTTCAGTGTAAATTATCATTGACGTCTATACTGAACAAGGTGTTTATTCGGTTTTTGGTAGTGTAGTGAAGTGATGCACACAGCCGAGGACACGAGGATATTTCTGCACTTGCTGGATTAGTGTCTGATTTATCCAGGCTCTGATGGAGATCTGCGTAGTTGGATTCGGAAAGTTCCTTGTAGTTCGAATCCCGGGTGTGCTCTGGATGTGAGTCTGTCGCTCTTGGGTGTAAGTAAAGTTTGTGAACAGCTCCCTCCTCTATACGTAAGTAAAAAGGCTTCAAGAACCCAATGAAATAAAAAAGGAAAGCGACGGTTTGGCTTCTGACGTTACGTAGTCAATATCATTTCTAGGCATCATATTCAGTGTTTTATTCAGCGCGTTTACTTTCCTATTTTATGGATGAGATTTGTACACGGTTAGAACGTGTGCAGTTTGTGTGTTGCTCGTGGAACGTCTCGTTTTATGTGGCTGCAGGATTCTCTCCAGTGGTGTTTATGTGTAGGTACAGCTCGTACTGTTTTAACGGAAAGTCGGGGCAGCGGTGGTGTAATGGTCTCGCCACTCGCCTCACACTACGAAGAATCGTGTCGTCAAAACACAGAATTGTTGCATTTAGTGAACTTGTAAGACTTAGAGTTGTTTAGGGCACATTCCTGACTCAATATTACCGTTCCCGATGTGATGTTAGACACAGGTCTGCTTTGTCCTTCGCTGTTTCCAGTCAAGAAGGTAATTTCATAAATCGTAAAAATAATGCATTTTAAATGGCCGAACTGCCCTGTATTTCTACAAAGTTTTAGAACAGCTGTGTGAAATTTTTAATGCCAGAAAACATAGTGGTTTCAAAATATATTGGAACCCACACAGTCTGTATGATGTCAGGACTAGAATAAGTTTANCGTCAGGACTAGAAGAAGTTTAAGAGTAGTAGAGGTGCGGTGGAGCTGTTCGTACTCTGTCATTCCGGTCAGCCGGTGACCATTTTGGAACAATATGACCTTGACCTTTGATCTTTGACAAAAAACACAAACAATTCATAAAAAAATTATATAAAAAATATATTTAAATAGTTATTCAAAAAATACTAAATAATTAATAATTATTAAAACATTGATTAAAACAATTAATTAAAAAAACTTAAATTCTCAGAGGTCCCCAAAACCCCCTTACCAAAATACCCATTCCACCATCTTGGTAGGTGTAGTCCATCATCTTGGTAGGCATCAGAGCCACAGTCCGCCATTTTGGTCGGTGCAGTCCACAATTTTGGTAGGTGCAGAACGCCATCTTGGTAGGCGTCACAGCAACCGTCCACCATTTTGGTTGGTGCAGTCCGTAATCTTGGTAGGTGCAGACCACCATCTTGGTAGGCGTCACAGCCACCGTCCACCATTTTGGTCGGGGCAGTCCGCAATCTTGGTAGGTGTAGTCCGCCATCTTGGCAGGCATCACAGCCACCATTCGCCATCTTGTTTTTTGTTTGTCATTTGTTTATACAATACTGGGGATTGTATCTCATCTTCGTTCTACCGAAATCTAGTTTTTTTCGTTTGTCATTTGTTTTACATTGTTGGGGCTGTCCCCAGCACCACGCCCAGCAGACGACTGATCCCCTTAACTCCCCCTTCCAATATATTTAATTAACCAACTGCCCCTCCCCTGATTCTAATTGTCTAATTGCACTATATATTAAATATATTTAATTGCTGTGCCAATGTTTCTCTTTGGCTAATTACTCAGGTATTTTTGGAAACCTTCGTTCCGAACAATCGCAGGCCTACTTTAATCGCGAGAGTAGACTATTTATTTCCCCCTTCAAAACTCTTCATAAGACACACCCCGAGCCACCACGGGAAATCAGTCATTTTCCTTGCTCTTAGAAATGTACGCGTGTTGTCGGAGCGGCCATAACATACTTTCGGCTATTTTGACATTTGGATGGGTGCGCTGACTTAGTGCCTTCGACAGCCGGGACGAGTTACCGTACCTGCCAAAATAATTTCTCCTAATCTACGCACCTTACAACATTTTGACCATATTCAAGTATTTGTAGGCCTACCTGCAGCAGGAGGAATACCTACAGGACTGCCTCCCGTGCAAGGAGAGTCTCGAGGGCTGCACCACCTCGGTTCCCCAACAAGCTGCATCGTAGGGGTTGGTGCAAGGCCCGCCGAGCCGCCGTCGCGACGTCTGCGCCAGAGGAAGACGACGCCCCGTAGAAGACGACGTCCGCGTGCAAGATATCTAACCGCTAGCTGTACCCGTGGAAATACTCCTCTTCAAGAAATTTACTTGCAAGCAATACCCGGCGAGGAAACCAACCTAGAACATAGGTGCCCGATGTGTATGGACCTCAATGAAGTTTTAAATGACTTTAAAAAAAATTTTGAAACTGTGTGTGTGAATGGGAACTAATATTTTTATATTTATAAAAAAAATCTGGTTTAATAAAATTGTTTTGCAACAGCCAAGGATATCGCTCGTTGGACTCGTACACCATCAAGTAGATTGCCATCTCGTACAGTAACGAAGACGAGAAAACCAAAGTTTTCACTTTTTTTACCGCCGTGCCATGGTGTAATTTTTTTCGCACTTGTGAAGGTTTTCCTTAATGTCTCGACGAGGTTGAAGGGTGGTGAATGAGAGCTGTATGCGCGTGTCTTTGCTGGAATTCATATTGTGGTATAAACATGCATGGGTGGCTAGCATCTCGGTATTAGAATTATGTTTTATGTCGCGTAATTCATAATAACTATTGACACCAGCTAGATTAGAGACTGCACAGCACATATACATACNAAACATGCATGGGTGGCTAGCATCTCGGTATTAGAATTATGTTTTATGTCGCGTAATTCATAATAACTATTGACACCAGCTAGATTAGAGACTGCACAGCACATATACATACATATGTTCACTTTTCATTCTGCTAAAGTCACGTAGCATTGTGGTTTGGACTCTGTGAGGGAGCGTAGGGGTGTTTTTACCGCGGATCAGATATATCTCTTAATGGAGCGAGCGGACACGAATGTATCAAAATAGGGAACTGTTTTTAATGATATTGTACTTGCGGTGATTGTACCTTTACGCTAGCGTCTCCTCACGTATATAATTTTTTCCCTGCAAAACTTGCGATAGTACCATTATTTCATAAAGAGTTTTATACGCTGACAATGGGTGCTAGAAAAATCGCCGCACCTGAAGTAACCATATGGGTATTATTTTCCCGCTGCCGAAATTTCTTAATGTACTGATTTTAAACTGGAGAGGAAATGTTTTTAATGATGAGNTGTGCGCTTCGCATACCGTGAGTGAAGTGGTTTTAACTCTGTTTTTGTGTTTTTGGAGCCATGATTACTTTATAGAAAGCAGCATAACGCATCCGTACATGTCACATGATTTTTTCCAAATCCTTAATTTATTTTTGAAATAATTGCGTTCGTACACGTGAAATATATAAACGTTATGAAAGGGACGACTAGAGTCTCTTTGAATATTTTTTCTTTAAATTTATAACAAAACCGATATGCTAAATATTTTATTTTATTTAAATTATAACAACACTGATATACTAAATAATTAATTTTTTAAATTTATAACAAATCCGATACACTAAATATATTTTTCCTTTACCAACAGTTTTTTTAAACTTACATGAGCAGGACATACCTCTAGATAGAATGAAAATGTATATATTGTTTTAAACACCTTTATTTATGCACACACATTACAATATTATTATTATTCTGCNGATAGAATGAAAATGTATATATTGTTTTAAACACCTTTATTTATGCACACACATTACAATATTATTATTATTCTGCATAATACAAGGAATACTTTTGTACACGTGTTTATTCTCTGAGTCTTGGAGGGCATTACACACGTAATATTTTTTTATAAAGTACAATGGGTTCCTCATAGTTATTTTTTTAATGTGCCACGGTTATCATAACTCTACAATCTTAGAACTTCGGTGTTGCTCATGGAACAGCAATATCTTTTATTTTTTCACTCTTGAAGTCCTTTTGGTGTACGTCTCGACGATCTGTCGAAGCGGAGGGCTGCAACAATGCTTATAGAGGTCTACAATGTTCGTTCCGATGGGACAAGCATTGTGAATCTCCGACTCTTGTCGTCTTCCAAACACATACACAGGATAATAGGTAATTATTGCAGAGTCCTGCATTGCAGGANAATCTCCGACTCTTGTCGTCTTCCAAACACATACACAGGATAATAGGTAATTATTGCAGAGTCCTGCATTGCAGGAATTTCCTCGCACGGAATATTCCCCTCGACCCAGTTAGTCCGTGCGTTTCGTACGTCTGTAGGCGCTACGCCTGTTGCGTGGTTCTGCCATGGACACGGCGGTAAAAAAGTGAAAACTTTGGTTTTATCGTCATCGTCACTGTACGAGATGGCAATCTGCTTGATGGTGTACGAGTCCAACGAGCGAAAACCTTGGATGTTTAAAAACATTTTTCTTCACTAGATTTTTTTTGTTATATAATTAAAAATATTACGTTCACATCCACACACCGAGTTTCAAAAAATTTTTACAAAGTAATTTAAAACTTCATCGATGTCCGTACACATCGGGCACCTGTGTTCTGGGTTGGTTTCCTCGCCAGGTATTGCTTCTTCCACGGGTACAGCTGCGAGTAGATAACTTGCACGCAGGACGTCGTGTTCTACGGGGAGGGCGTCTTCCACGGGCGCAGACGTCGCGACGGCGGCTCGGCGGGCCTTGCACCAACCCCTGCGATGCGGCCTGTTGGGGAACCGAGGTGGTGCAGTCCTCGAAACACTCCTTGCACGGGAGGCAGTCCTGTATGTCTTCCTCCTGCTGTACGTAGGACTGCAAATACTTGAATATGGTCGATATTTCGTAAGGTGCGTAGACCAGGAACAATTCTTTCTGCGGGTACGGTAACTTGTCCCGTTTGACCAAGGAACTAAGAGAGCACTCCCTTCCAAATACCAAAATGGCCGAAGGAATATTGTGGACTCTCGGAAAACATGCGTACATTTCTAAGAACGAGAAAAATGTCTGATTTCCCGTGGTGGCTCGGCGTGCGACTTGTAAAGAATTTTTAAAGGGGAAATAAATTGTCCGCCCTCGCGATTAAAGTAGGCCACCGATTGGTAGGAACGAAGGTTTCCGAAAACACCCGAGTAATTAGCCAATGAGAAACCTTTGTGAAGCAATTAAATATATTGGAAAACACCCGAGTAATTAGTAATTGTGGAACATTGGCAGATAAATTAAATATATTGTAAGGGGTGTACAATAAGCCAATGTGAATCAGGAGTGAAGCAATTGGACAATTATATATATTGGAAGGGGGAGTGGAGGTGGTCAGTCGTCTGCTGGGGACAGCACCAGCAATGTAAAACAAATGACAAACGAAAAAAAAAACAAGGCGACGAACGGTAGCGTTGATGCCTACCGAGATGGCGGTATGCACCTACTAAGATGGTGAAATGAGTATTTTCGGAGGGTGGTGTGGGGAACCTCCGGAAATTTAAGTTTTTTTAAAATCCAAGTTTTATTAATTTTAAATAATTTTTAGCATTTTTAATAACAATTTCTAATTAAATATGTGGATTTTTTTGATTTTTTGGTATTGTTTGGATTTTTGGTGTCAAATCTCCATGTCAAGGTGACATGGATCCAAAATGGCCGCCGGCCGATCGGAATGACAGAGCACGAAAGCTCCGAAGCTCTGGTCCCAGGTCCCGATGTGCCAAATTCCCCCTTATCCCTCTACTAAGATTTTAATATGCAATATCTCAGTACATAATCATCTCCCTAGTTTTGTGATGTCTGTTTAAATTTTAATATTTTTACCAAATTAAATATCACCTGATTACATTTTTCGATTGCTACAGAAACAATGTATTTGAAATCTTACGTATGAGTAATATCTGTTCATAGTAACTTGCCCAATCATGTATCGTTGTAGAGCAGGGGTTCGTGTTCTAGGTGGTCTCCCAGGCTGTCAGTACTCGAGCGGGCTGGAGTAACCGGATGTTCACTACTGCTTCATCTGTCACCGCCACATTAATAATGGTCGCTGTCAGTATCTTAGCCCACATCCTTATTGGTCTGGCATGTACACAGATTATCAGACTGGCCACTCACATGTACAAGTGCTTTCTCTATCGCGCTACAGTAAAACACATGGACTGTCGGCGTGCAGTTCGGAACTAGCTTCCCCTGCGAACGTTCTTCTCGCTGTTACGAAGTTCTGTTGAACACTGTTTTTGTGGCATTATCTCTTCCGTATTTCACAAAGTTTGCTGGCTTCAATGTCCGCTTCGTGATGGTAATATTTTACGTCATTGTTCAAACACAGTAATCTTTCCGATACCATTATGATATCCTAACAATCTAGTAATTGACGTTACATAATTCGTACTAACTCTTCTACGTGTAAAATTAACATCCTATTAGCATTAAACAGTCCTGTCACCTTGCCTTTTATTACGCATTAGCTTAGGTAGTGGTGCATGATGGCATTATAAATTCAATAATCACTTGCTTCAGCGTCCTTTCCTGAACATTAGCTTTATAAGTTATTATGTTCGGTTCACGTTTTTAATTCAGTATTCATTAGAGTAACCTAATGATTGCTTTTATTTGCTTCAAATAGGTTTCAGTGGTTCGTCACATGCAACAGAAAATAATGTATTTTTTCAGATATAACTTTTTTTGTTGAACTGCAGTAGATCGAACGCTAATAATTATACGCGTGGTGGCATAATGTAGTTACTTATGCACACTCTTGCTTATCTACTCCTTATGTACTACTTATGTGTTAAGTACATACTATTATGACAATGAAACATACAAATTCGTAATCGACGTGTTTGAATAATTCATTAGACTGCGCAAGTGTCTATAGTGCAACTTAGTGACTTTGAATAAAGAGAATATTGCAGCTGTCTATATTCAGAATGTCGGTAATTATTATACGTTAAGAAGCAGGCCCTTAGGCGGAGAGCTGTCTACAAGCTATGTTCACCCATTTTTTTATGTTCACGCGATCTCTCTCTTTCTTCGTCTTGTTTAAACTCCCTGTTTCTTTAAATGTACTAGTATATTCCTTCATTCAGGATTCCTCCATTTTTATTTCACTTGTACCAATTGACCCTCCAATGCCAACTGCACACACATCGAACAAAGCAGCTGTCTAAAGTGATGCTATAGAGTGTACACAGTAACAGAAAGAAAGAAAAAGGATGGGAAACAATTCTCAATTTGGATGTGAAATCGTAGAACCTCTGTACGAGCGACATTTATTTTTAGTTTAAGTTTGGAAAAAAAAAAAAAGATAAGGTAACGATATCACCTTCCGCTCTGAGTGCTGCGTGCGTGCGTGCGTGCGTGTGCATCTCCAACTGAAACTTGTGAACCCGATCATCAAATTCCATCAAACTCGATACATATGAAGGAGCGTAAGTTTATCAGTTCTCAACTATGCTGGATAATAATTTTCAGATTTGCGCCATTCGAATTTATTGCTTTCTATTTCACATTGCAGTATCCGTTCAACTGATACGAATCAAAATTAGTATATTACGTTTTTGCAATGATAGCATTAAAATAAAAAACACATAAGATCGCGCAGTTAGCACGCTCACCTTCCACCAAGGCGAACCGGGTTCAATTCCCGGCCGGGTCACTCCCGGATTTTCGTATGTGGGAATTGTGCCGGACCATGCCACTGGCCGGCGGTTTTCTCGGGGATGTCCCGTTTTCTCCGCCCCTTCATTCTGGCGCTGCTCCATACTTACCTCAATCACCCTCGTCGGCTCTCAAGATCTCGCTGTTAAGAGCCACCCAAATCTCTTCACTCACTCACTGACTCATAAGCTCATATGTTCGTCACTGTGGAAGTCATATACACGCCTGCAAGTAATTTTGACAACATGGTAGCACACTGAAGNACACTGAAGAGCCAAAAAAACTGGCATAGGCGTGCGTATGCAAATAACAGAGGTATGGAACCAATCAGAGTAACGCGATGCGGTCGGCAGCTAGATCGGTTACTGCTGCTACAATGGCAGGTTATCAAGATTTAAGTGAGTTTGAACGTGGTGTTATAGTCGGTGCACGAGAGATGAGACATAGCATGTCCGTGGTAGAGATAAAATTTGGATTTTCGCGTACGACCATTTCACGAGTGCACCGTGGATATCGGGAATCCGGTAAAACATCACATCTTCGACATCGCTGCGGCCGGAAAAAGATCGTGAACGAACGGGANTGATCGTGAACGAACGGGATAAACGTCGACTGACGAGAATCATTAAACGTGACAGACGTGCAACCCTTTCTCAAATTGGCGTTGATGTCAATGCTGGGGCATCAACAAGTGCCTACGTGCGAACTATTCAAAGGTCCATCATTGATATAGGCTTTCGGAGCCGAAGGCCCACTCGTGTACCGTTGTTGACTGCACGACACAAAGTTTTACGCCTCGCCTGAGCCCGCCAACACCGCCATTGGACTGTTGATGACTGGAAACACGTGGCCTGGTCTGACAAGTCTCGTTTCCCATTGTATCGGGCGGATGGACGTGTACGGGTATGGAGACATCCTCATGAATCCATGTACCCTACATGTCAACAGAGGACTNCCTGTCATGGTATGGGTCGTGTGCAGTTGGCGTGAAATGGGACCCCTGATACGTCTAGATACGATTCTGACAGGTGGCAGATACGTAAGCATTCCGTCCGATCACCTGCACCCATTCATGTCCATTGTGCATTCCGACGGACAAGGACAATTCCAGCACGACAATGTGTCACCCCACACGTCGAGAGTTGCTACCGAGTGGCTCCAGGAACACTTTTCTGACTTTATACACTTCCATTGGCCACCNAGATCTCCACCGCCTCGCACTCCTATGGATTTGTGGACTGCCCTGCAGGATTCATGGTGTGAATTGCCTCCTGCATACCTTCAGACATTAGTCGAGTCCATTTCACGTTGTATTGCGGCACTTCTGCGTGCTCGCGGGGGCCCTACACGATATTAGGCAGGTGTACCAATTTTTTTTGGTATCTTTGGTGTAATACGTACTTTTAAAATACTTCGTAAAATATGCATTACAATAAAAAATAGTATTTATTTGTCCACCATTTTGAAAATATTTGCCTGAGATACGAAGTCCACTGGGCAGTGTAGCACAAACCCAAATGAACAAAAATTGCAATGTAAAAAAACACGACAATATCAACTCCTAAATAAAATAATGGAATGTTATTATTTTTTAATTTTTTTTAAATTTAGTATCTATATTTTATTTAGGCATAATCTAACAATTAATCTATTAATGATTTAATGGCTAGAAGCTAAGCTGCTATTGATTATTGTAAGCCTATAAATATTATTCTGGAAACCACGCCTATAAAACATATCAAATAAAAAAGTAGGTACTTGCAGTGGTATCTTGCTCTCCTAAAATACTAATGTAGGGCATCAGTTTAGTTTATAACCTTGATGAATTCAGCTTTTCTACAGTTCAAAAAACCCAAAAGATTTTTGGTGCGACACGAAAA
>NQII01007443.1:87508-98122 GCA_002778355.1 Clitarchus hookeri
TAACAATGTCCGTGAATCTAAGGTACTACAAGTAAAGAAAAAATTAATCGAAAATATTGATAATACAAAATATATTTCTTTCACTGGACAAGAAATCGATCAGATTCATGTACATAACATATATGTATCAAGTTCTTATGTAGTGCAGAAAATCCGCAATTATAAAAGACGGCGTGCTTTCGTCAAACAACAATGGTAGATGTCTTCTACCCTGCCTACAAAGTCTTTTCTCTCTTTAACTTACGCGTCGCTTGCCGTTGAGTCTCCAAAGAGTATGGCCGAATACGAGTTTATGACGATAATAAGTACAGCAACAATGAAATAAATAGACAGATAAACCTGAAAATATTTTTGAGAGTCGGAAAACAGCTGTAGGAAACAGGTATCTTTACAGGCGACAGGTCCAGACGTAGTGATCCCGTGGCTTCGTTCTGCAAGATTCCTTCCTTCCCAGAACTCCATGCAGCAGGTGGACCCTACTTTACATCACGTGACCACCGCTGTTTGTGGTTCCCACACCGTGTTGTGCAATATATGAAGTTAACGTGGTTCATTATCTTCACCAAAGAAACAAAATTCACCCTGAAAATATTCTAAGTAGTTTAAACAGCCATGGTTTGGGCGACGAAAACCAGCATACCACGCATTTATACATACATATATATTATACACTGTTCGCCTCGAAACATATGAAAATTAGGCTAAGTCATTGAAACGGTCGACTTTGCCACCTCCAAATGCAATCACTTCTTCTCGCCAATTATCAACATCTGCTTTCTGGCCTATTTTCTATACATCGGACGAGGCATCCACTGCGCTGTACCACTTCTTCGCGAACTATGAAAGCCGCAGCACAATACGCAAATATTTATAGCCCGATTATCTGCGAGTTCTTGATATCCCTGCCGCCTTAAACATATTCTTACCCTGGGACATTTATTCGATATGGGATGCAAAGTCATTAAGGAGATTCCTTCAGACACTAGGTTATGATGTCGAATCTCTGGCAAGTCGTGGCGCGATGTAACGTTGCTATATGTAAGATTAGATTATATTGGTGCGCAATGGGCCCGTTTGCTGATCAGAATTTCGGAATAAATTCGAGTGTGTTAACAATCAACCCCAACCTCGCACTTCAAAGAAGATAATTCATTTTAATGTAACCAAATTATACGAATTTATTTTAATAAAGATCTATTTACACGCAGAAGGAAAGAACATTCCTTATTCCGTCATAACCATTTTAATAACTGATTAAAATGTATTATTACTTTTTTATAGGCTTCTTATATTTATCGTAGAAAAGTTAAAGGTAATTTAATATAAAAATATCATTATTTTACCATATTTTAAAACACAAAAATAAGTTAAATATTCGACCATAACATTAAATGTAATTAAATAAACCGAGTTATCAAGATTTAGATAATTGCAAATACATGATGGGCGTATTCATAAAGTTTCAAGCACCGCAGTCTGACAACCACTGCAGTAGATACTTGTTGGCTAAGTGGCTAGTCAGAAACTTCCCTTATCTGAAGTCCTCTGTTCGAACACAAACCATGGTGGACAGGGAATATTCTTGGATCGGTTTTCTCGTGTGGCAGATACTGCCAGAGCGTAGGTGTATCCTCAGGGTTCTCCTGTTTCTTTATCCACATTCATTCCGACACTGATTATTCACACTTTCCAGCCAGCGTACTTTAGTACGGTGTACAAGTAAGCATGCTACTTTTATACAGGGCGTTCACATGTCATCCACGCGGATTCAGGCGCGAGATACTTGCTGCACCTGCGGAATATGGGGTTATCGCGTACTCCAGGGTCAAGCTTTGCGAGACAACTCGTTACGGAAAATGAAGTGGAAAATACAATATGACCTATGGCCTAAAGATATAGCTAAGGCAACGAAATGGCTTTAGTAACTCGGAATTTGCAAACTCGGATTTGCAAAATGTCAGAAACTACATTAGACGAAAGAATTAATTTGTGAATAGTGTGAGCCAGATTCTATATCTGCTTTCTGTGAAATTTTTTGGATAATAATATCGTCCGTCATTAGGAAGTTAGGAAATGTCGTGTTATTAACAATTAAACATGTGTTATCCGAGGGTGTTTATCGAGTGTTAAGAAGTAATAACATAGTGTGCATTAAGGAACACAAATGCATTGCCTTGGTGCACCACTCTCGGGAGAATGGTTATCGAGTGTACATGCGACATTTGGAAGGATGCCATTGGTTTCCAGCCACGTTACGTCATAAGGCGTATTATGTTTTGTACCTTATTTTTTTGTAACGAGTTATCTCCCAAAGTTTGTATCTGGACTTTACGATAACACTGTGTTTATATATGAAGAAAACGAGGGAGCGTGTTTGTCGATGTGGTAACATGATTGTCGTGAGTTACATCCTGCCGGCTGCACGAGGTGGCAGGAATTTCTCACACATGGTTAAACATCCTTACTATAGCCATATGTCAATGTCCCCTGTTAGTACGAACCTTTCAAAGTTTATATCTTCGTGTCATAACCTTATAACCCATCTGTGCCTCGTACGAAAGGAAGTAAAGAGAGTTATTTTTTCACCGAATGAGCTGTTCATAAAAGTTGAAATAGCTTTGCTCAGCGTGGGTATTTCGCGTAGACACGTTGTCTCCTACAAGATCACGTCCAGCAGTTATAAACTCGTCCACGGTGTCCGACAGACGGCATAAACCAGGTAACAAACTCAACCCCAGATTTAGTTTTCCCAGCCATCAACCTGTCCCATAACCTTTGATTTATGACTTTGTAATGCGGTATTTCATACGCTTCAAGGATGTCGTATTTTTCACGGCTGATTGTAAATCACCAAAGTAACAAAATGAGATAAGCACCTTGTGAAAAAAGTTTCGTGTGTGAGAGAATTCGAGACACATCCGGGCGGGTAGGCAGATATCTAAATTATTTGGCAGTTTTCGTAGGTAGTAAATTTTACGTTCGTTCAATTAAAGAAATGAAGAACGTTTAGAGCAGAAAAAATTTTTTCCGTCGTAAATATAACATGAATAATTTACTTTCTGTATTTTGAAGCAGCAGTCTTCAATCGCTTGAGGCAATTACAAAATGTTTCACGTAAAAACTACGTGAATACATTTTAAGACACAAGAATATTTATTCTCCTATAAGCAACCACAGCTTATACATACAGATGTCGCATAGTTGTAGAGCCCAGATGGCACGCCGAAGACATGTGGTTCGGAACCCACAACATTCTGATTCACCGTTGCCTTGAGCTGATCCATACATTACTGCACCACGTAAAGCTAAAACTTTAAATATCAAAATGGTGGTAGTTAACAAGCGTTGCGTTAATTTTTTTTGGCACCATATAAAATATTTCATCAGAATCTATATTTTGCCAGAATTGTTATTTATAATCATAAGTAGAATAATTATCTGCGTCCGGGGACAGTGTATTTTAAATAGGACGAAACTGGCACTAGGCAAAGGCGCCGAGGGGCCGCCATGTTGTAACCTCACCCAACCACCATGCTGGACACAGGTGACTTTTGACCTTGACCCATGACCTTGAACTCATGCCCGTAAACATAAATGACCTAAAAATAAAAATAATCAAAACAATTTCAGAAAAATTATAAAATTGCAAAAGAATTAATAAAAAAATTTCCAAAACGGAAAAAAAAGTTTTAATTATAAAAACAAATATAAAAGACGTACATGTAGGAGGTCCGGAGTTCGATGACAGGTGGATCGACAAAGCTCCCGACATGACCGGCCCTCGCCAGGTTGACCAGTGTCCATCTCGTCAGCCATGTTATATGTCGGTGACCTTGACTCAGGCGACCTTAAAGAAAATTCAAAAATAATTTTACAAAATATTAATAATCTTTAAAATATTTATAAAAATTACAAAAATGCATTAAAAATGTTTTTAAATAAGTCATTCAAATTATTATAAGTTATTATTAAATAAGTAAATTTTCGGAATCCCACCCCTTCAGAACCTCGTAAATTTTTTCATTTGTAATTTAATTCGTTAATTACATGGGTTCGCTCGACCCCTTCCACGCCTGTCCATTCATTTTTAGTATCACCCACTAAAGCGCACTGTTAAGTTCAAATATTCCAGTACATCAGGTCGTGGGGCATCCCCGGTAAAAGTAATCTGTAACCATCACTGACAAATATTAACATTTTTAGGAGATGGGGCCTCGCTAATGTACGACGTGTCGTTTCAGCGCCTGCAGTGACGGCGACGACAGGTGTGGGTTGGTACCACGTGCAGTATTCACGAGTTGGCAGCCGTGAGTTGCACTTTGCTCTTCCTGTGACACTAGTTGTCAAAGACACGCGGTCGCCCGGAACCTGGGAAGGAGCGAGCAGCTCGCTCGACCACCGCGGCTTCACGCCAGCTACGTCACATTTGTTATTCCAACAGAGATCCATTGCATATTCATTCATCATGTAAACTTTAATAAGTTGCAAAAATAATTCACGAATGCGTATTTACATTATCATACAAATTTTAATACGCTGAAAAAAACACACTTTGGTCTTTAGCCCATTGGAGAATACACAAAGGTACACTAACAAGAGGGTCCAGGTTNTTGCCATACTGATTGAAGAAAAAAACCCGACTGAATATACTGATGAAAAAAAATAAATAAAACACTCGTCCCACACACATTCCTAACACCTTTATTTCTTATAAGAAATAATTTATTTCAAACCAAATTAAAGCCAACGCATAGGGAAAATATGATGTATAGAATTCTCTGAACCTTCCATTCATAATCTGCTGCACGCTAGCTAACAAGACTGGAAATATTTTACACTTGAAACTTGAATTCTAGCATAAGTATTTATTAAGTCGATCATGCCTATATAGACACTTAAAATGTGAAACAACATATAGTAAACAGGTTTTTTTATTTTTAACCCCTTACACCAAAGTCAATTTTGTAACAATCTACAGGAAAAAGAAAACCTCACACGCACGTCTCCACAGGAAAAAAATTAACTTTAATTTGTAAACAATGTACATTATGGTTAGCCAGGGAAGGACCCTACCAAAAAAGTTAAAAAAAAATTCCGACCGACTCGCTAGTCGCTAACTTATCATCGCTGCCCTGCCAGGGTGTTATAGACATTTGAAACTCATGAGGTGGGTCGTACCACATCGACGACATTCATTACATCTGTATTTGCGCATTATCTTAATTGAGATGTGCACCAGGCATCAAGGATTCAGGTAAAACCACGAAATGCACGACAGCACTGTAACCGGCTAAATAATCTGTTTGAACTGTGGCGACAGTTGTCAAAACTGTCTTCAAGCGACAGTCGTTCAACACTGTANACCGGCTAAATAATCTGTTTGAACTGTGGCGACAGTTGTCAAAACTGTCTTCAAGCGACAGTCGTTCAACACTGTAGCATATAATACGTGACTTCACTGCTGGAGCCTCGACGAAGTGATCGCGCGGTCTGTTACCCGCGTGGTATGGGCTTGAGTCGACGTTCAGCAAGAATACAACTGCTAACAGCGAGACACAACACCTCGCCTGGGTTCGAGAATACTGGCACTGGAATTGTGTCCCTTGTTCTGCCATTCATATGAGTTACAAGATCCAGTAAACACTGCACCTCACTGTACAACACGCACTATTCATTACAAACTACCACCTGCAATATTACTATTGTCAGAAAGTTACGATTTATGCTGCACCTGAAAGAAAAATGTAAATACTGTTACTCGTTTGCTGCTTTGCATCGCTTCGCTTGACCCANCGATTTATGCTGCACCTGAAAGAAAAATGTAAATACTGTTACTCGTTTGCTGCTTTGCATCGCTTCGCTTGACCCGTCCTGCGCGAGCGAGTGAAGGAAGACAGAGTAGTAACATGAGAAGCACGTGGCGATTTTCAAATGCAAGCCACCGTGATAAGCCTATCGCAACTAGTGCGTTCCTGACCTTCAGCGGATTGAGCTTCTGCAGTTATCTTTGAAAATAATGTTCTGGTTCATCGCCCTTGCCTCTCTCAGTGAGACTCAGAGCGCGTGGAACATTCCAGATCTAGCCAGCGAGACTATTTAAGCAGTGACGGACCTACGAGCGGACAGTTTGAGAGTTTGGAGGATTGTATGACATTAAGCGATAGGTGGATGAACACAGTGAAGCGAGGAGCCAGCAGAGTGTCAAGTGCCGGCGAGAGAGACCAGCGGGAGTGAGACTGACGGGCGGGACTACCTAACTGGACGCGTGAGTGTAAGACATTTGGAATGATGGCAATAGACAGATTCAACGTGTGTAAATAATGAGTGTGAATTAAGCGAAATAACCAATATAGAGACATCGAGAAGGACTTTAATTATAATGGAGATAGGCATTAAATTTCTGAGAGGTTTTGCTTGGTATGATGCGCTTTTATCGTCACACAAAAGTGTTACGTAGGATTTGTCCAAACATATTTTAAAGCATAGAAACTATGAATCGGGCAAATACTGAGGTAAATATCCTCTGAATGTAATGTCATGACCAAAAAGCTGTTTAANCATAGAAACTATGAATCGGGCAAATACTGAGGTAAATATCCTCTGAATGTAATGTCATGACCAAAAAGCTGTTTAATTCAGGTTTGAGCACTTTTAGTGTCCATTATTACTCTTGAAATAATGTGACCGAAAAAAAGACATTTTGTATTCACAGCGATCATTTTTGTTCACTTCAGTAACATGATAGCCATAGGCAATAAACGAAAATTGACAAATTCTTTACCATACGAATTTTTGGAAATGTAGAAAGTACACAGTGAAAGGGGGGAATTCTTTCTAATGGCTCTGGGTGAGTGCGGCACAACTGGAACTATGATGGTCGTCTCCCTCTGCCATTTTAAACTGATCACCACCTGGTGGAAATATACTGAACGCGTCTTGAGTTGTAAAACTGCGGGCTGGTGTTCAAATTTAGTAATAAAGAACCAGGTGTATAATGTATTTGTATTTGAGTCAAATTATATAATCGTTATTTAAATAGTATCTCTTTGGACAACATTTGACGGGCAATTCAAAATTAAGCAACTATTTTGCATTCAAAGTTGTTAAAATTTTGAGTAATTAAGTTTTATTATGCTTATACAGTTATACATGTGGTAGTGCACTGTATTCGCATCTACCTTCCTCGAAATTTATTAATTTTCTTTGTCAGGCCTATAAAAACGTAAACTAGATGTACCTTAGAATGAAGGACTTACTTAGGCAGTGGACACAGACAAAAATACGAAATACAAATATAGACATGTCTTAGTTTGCCTGTTATTCTGAGCTGTAGCTAAGTAAAACTACTAATTATTTTTAAACTACGTACGAAATTTTTATTCCTGNGAGCTGTAGCTAAGTAAAACTACTAATTATTTTTAAACTACGTACGAAATTTTTATTCCTGTCAGATAATTACGAACAATGTTGTAGTGGTGTTGGTTGTCTTGACAAGAGCAGTTGACGCTGTGCTACGTTAAACGTGATAACAACTATTGAGACAAGAGAGCGACTGCCATGAATGTGATGTACGGACTCTTCGAGCGCAGGGTTGCAGAAGCAAGACTAGTGTGCTTGCCCTCACTGNGACTGCCATGAATGTGATGTACGGACTCTTCGAGCGCAGGGTTGCAGAAGCAAGACTAGTGTGCTTGCCCTCACTGTTTCCAGGGAAGAAAACATTTCAGGTATTACATAAACGCCTGCACTAAATACGACCATTCATAAAACTAGTGACAGATAAAGGCGAACCAGTTTATGGCCGAGCTGTTAGACCGGAAAAGAGAGTTTGGCAGCACGTCTAATAAAGATTCGAGACCTTCTCACGGAGAAGGGCAGCGGTAGAGGGAACATCAAACGTGCGCGTGTCCAGACTTCTGCNTAAAGATTCGAGACCTTCTCACGGAGAAGGGCAGCGGTAGAGGGAACATCAAACGTGCGCGTGTCCAGACTTCTGCGACAGCAAATATCTCACCCGTGCCATAAAGGAGGTGTGTGGTGACGATGCTGGTTCTCTTGCAAACTCGGCATTTGTTATTTTAGTTCCTGGAAATGTCAGCGGCGATGCGTCTTTTCTTCCCACTTCAGTTTGCCAACAAAGGTGGAGAATGTGAGCTTGCCAATGACGCGTGCTGCGCTCTTGCGACAGGTTTCGTAAGCTCTTGGTGGGACGCGCAGGAAGCTTCATACGTGAATACTACTTTTCAGTGTTTGATAAACCTCGATCACGAGTTACAAAAGAGCAGTTAATACTCTTTTGTGGTGGAATGCAAGGCCTCATTAAAAAAAATGCCTTCAATCGTTAAACTGTTAACGTTTATTATCGATAAGCACCATAGTTACAGAAGAAAGCTTGAATTGTTGCAGTAAAGCGTGATACCATCAACGGAAAAACACGGACTTCCATTTGCGTAATTTTCTTTGTTCACATAATGCATACACCGATTCTGACTTCTTGCCTCAACAGAAATCTTATATAACTGTGGTGGTGTTGTTTTCACATAAATGTTATAATATTGTAACATCTGCATCTAGCATATGATTGTAATTCGATGGAGCCAGCGACCACATAATACTGGACACTAAAAAGAATTATACATGCACTTTGTGACCACTATACTTTTGTAATAAACAAATGCATTTAATCAAATTTTCTATTTTGCTGTTCTTCTAACATTATCACCAATCAANCTATACTTTTGTAATAAACAAATGCATTTAATCAAATTTTCTATTTTGCTGTTCTTCTAACATTATCACCAATCATTTCCCATACAATCGAATCTGCTATTACAAAATTTCCACTCTCGCAATCTACCTTCAGCATGCTAGTAACAGTTCAGTCAACGAGCACGCTTTTGATTTGCCCATTCTACTATTATTGTCTCGGAAGTTTGCCTCTCGCAATTAATAAAGAAAATAAATATTTTGTAAGGCTTTGACCAAGCTGCTTTGCATTCACCTGTCAATTTACAGTTACACACACAGAAACACACACATACTTATATGGTTGACTGAGACAATACTCGATTTTCACTTTAAATAATGCAATAATTGTACTGAAAACTTAAATAGACACATTTGAATAACTATTACATTATAACTATGTTTAATTTATATAGCGCAAAAGAGTGAAAAAATACTTTAATAACATTAATTTCGACGTTGTAAATGGGCCTGTAAAAACTTGTTTCTCTAAGGCACTTGCACGTATTTCTAACTCGAACATTTCTGTGCTAACGTCTAATATGTGCTCAGTCACATTTACATTTCGACCTTTTTAAAAGCAGACTTCNACTCGAACATTTCTGTGCTAACGTCTAATATGTGCTCAGTCACATTTACATTTCGACCTTTTTAAAAGCAGACTTCCAGAAGATAGACGAAATTTGCGTTTTTTTCTAAACAATTAAGAAATTGTAGTATATGTTTCTACCAGCGACGTGATTGTGTCGTTTCCTGTGATGTGCCTGCTTGCCGTTCTCTTCCACTCACCGCCGTCTCTGCTAAGGGTGCCACTCTATCCCTCTCCCGGCCGACTCTGCTAAGGTCGCCACCCTCTCCCTCTTACCACCGTCTCTGCTAAGGGCATCATCCTCTCCCACTCACCGCCGTCTCTGCTAAGGGTGCCACTCTCTCCCTCTCCCGGCCGACTCTGCTAATGGCGCCACCATCTCCCTCTTACCACCGTCTCTGCTAAGGGCATCATCCTCTCCCACCTACTACCACCTCTACTAACAGCGCAACCCTCTCCCACTCACCCNCCGTCTCTGCTAAGGGCATCATCCTCTCCCACCTACTACCACCTCTACTAACAGCGCAACCCTCTCCCACTCACCGTCATCTCTGCTAATGGCACCACCCTCTCCCACACACCGCAATCTCTGCTAAGGGTGCCACCCTCTCCCTCTCACCATCGTCCCTGCCAAGGGCGCCACTCTCTACCTCTCACCGCCATCTCAGCTAAGGGTGCCACTCTATTCCACTCACCGCCATCTCTACTAAAGGCGTCACAATCTCCCACTCACCGCCGTCTCTAATAAAGGCATCACCTTCTGCCACTCACCAACGTCTCTGCTAATGGAGCCACCCTATCCCACTTACCACCGTCCCTACTAAGATCACCACACTTCACACTCGCTGCCATATCTACTAACGCCGCCACACTCTCTCACACACTGTCGTCTGTGCTAAGGGTGCCACCCTAACCCACTCACTGCCATCTCTACTAAAGGCATCACCTCCTCCCACTCACCGCCGTCTCTACTAAAGGCATCACCCTCTGCCACTCACCAACGTCTCTGCTAATGGAGCCACCCTATCCCACTTACCACCGTCCCTACTAAGATCGCCACACTTCACACTCGCTGCCATATCTACTAACGCCGCCACACTCTCTCACACACTGTCGTCTGTGCTAAGGGTGCCACCCTAACCCACTCACTGCCATCTCTACTAAAGGCATCACCTCCTCCCACTCACCGCCGTCTCTACTAAAGTCATCACCCTCTGCCACTCACCAACGTCTCTGCTAATGGAGCCACCCTATCCCACTTACCACCATCCCTACTAAGC
>NQII01007444.1:0-23753 GCA_002778355.1 Clitarchus hookeri
CTCAGGCGTGTGCCGCCAGACACAGATGCGACCATCGCAGTGCCGCGAGCAGAAGCGAGAATCATCGGAGAAGACAACGGCGTGTCATTCGTCCCTCCAGGACAGACGTTCCACGCACCATCGCAGCCGCAGGCGCCCGTGGTAGGTAGTCAGTGACAGCCGCAGTAATGGGAACCTCGACATGATACTCTGATACTGTAGATGGCAACACCACCATGCGCGCCGACGCATATTAATGTGCCAAACGGCTGAACCTCTGAGCAAGGATGTTTTATGTGGCTGTTTGGTCCGTAATCGCCACACGCCAGATGCGTGTCCTCGCACTCGTTGGTGCGACGGGGTAGGTGGTCCCTTGCGCGCGTCGCTCAGCTCGTCCCTCCTCGATCCACTGTTTTCATGTCCGCTTCACTGTGTGCGCATTCCTTCCAAACGAGAGAACCAATCTCGTCGTAGGATAATCCACAATCCCGATAGGCCTCGATTCTCCAGCGGTCAAATACGTAATCCTGCTCTAATAGTTGTGTTATTCAACGCCGCACACTCACTCCACCTGTGCACACAAACGGCGGGAAAACACAATGCCGTCTCTCTCGGCGACTCTCCGACCTCCATTTATTCACCGCTTATCAGTGTCGCCATTGGAGCACATGCTGTGCAACTCATTTGAATAACTAACCACGTAATTATCCGACCCTGCTCTACGCATTCCACCTATGTGGGGTCCTTCAAGCACGTACTTCCAGGTGTTGCAATTTTAATGGCTAGCAATGTACATTCTGACCAATTATGGTTTTTATGGGCAGAGAAATATGTATGAGAGTTGGCTGAGCTGCACTGCATACTGATGCGGCAACAAACAACTACACCATATTCGAAGTCGCTGAGTGCCCTTGCTCCATCCATTATGCCGGTATCGCGTACCACTGCATCGAGTTGTCTGCCTCCTTTTGCAGAGACAGTGGCGGTAGTAGTGACACATAGGCGCGAGTTAACGTTTACGGAGATGAACGTCCGAACACTTTTGATAAGATAGCACTAGCTGTTCCGCGGCTCCGCTCGCGTGGACTACAGAATTATTGTTTTGGTTTTTTTTTTTANTTGATAAGATAGCACTAGCTGTTCCGCGGCTCCGCTCGCGTGGACTACAGAATTATTGTTTTGGTTTTTTTTTTTAATAAAGTTGAATTTTACTTAGCGTTAATCTTCTATACTCTATACATATTATAAAACTCAACGTCTCAGTGAATTAAATGGTAAAAACTCTTATTATTATTTCTTTGTTATAGATAGATGTATGCTACCGCGGAGTTTTTTTTGTTAGGTCTTTTTATTCTACACAATTTTTTACTACGTGATATTGTTCCATCTTTAACGGTTTAGGCAGTGTATTGCAAGAGGGCGCGCTGGCGGCAAATATTTTTCCGACCTGATCCACTAACATTGTTTGTAAATTTTATGAGATATTTTCTCGCGATAAAAAGTAGCCAATCACCTTTCAGCCCTCCAACTATTTCTGTGCACGAAATTACGTCGATCTGTTGCTCGGTTGCGACGTTTCATTGTTATTCCGTTTGTGTCCTTTTTCATTTTCCAATAAGAATTTCCCCGAGGATGAGATATTTTCTCGGGATAAAAAGTAGCCTATGCCACTTCCCGGCCTTCCAACTATCTCTGTGCAAAAAATCAAACGATCCGTTGCTCCGTTGTGACATGAAAGGACAATCAAACAAACACACTTTCGCATTTATAATATTAGTTATGATATATATATATATATATATATATATATATATATATATNTTGATAAGATAGCACTAGCTGTTCCGCGGCTCCGCTCGCGTGGACTACAGAATTATTGTTTTGGTTTTTTTTTTTTAATAAAGTTGAATTTTACTTAGCGTTAATCTTCTATACTCTATACATATTATTAAACTCAACGTCTCAGTGAATTAAATGGTAAAAACTCTTATTATTATTTCTCTGTTATAGATAGATATATGCTACCGCGGAGTTTTTTTTTGTTAGGTCTTTTTATTCTACACAATTTTTTACTACGTGATATTGTTCCATCTTTAACGGTTTAGGCAGTGTATTGCAAGAGGGCGCGCTGGCGGCAAATATTTTTCCGACCTGATCCACTAACATTGTTTGTAAATTTTATGTGATATTTTCTCGCGATAAAAAGTAGCCAATCACCTTTCAGCCCTCCAACTATTTCTGTGCACGAAATTACGTCGATCTGTTGCTCGGTTGCGACGTTTCATTGTTATTCCGTTTGTGTACTTTTTCATTTTCCAATAAGAATTTCCCCGAGGATGAGATATTTTCTCGGGATAAAAAGTAGCCTATGCCACTTCCCGGCCTTCCAACTATCTCTGTGCAAAAAATCAAACGATCCGTTGCTCCGTTGTGACATGAAAGGAAAATCAAACAAACACACTTTCGCATTTATAATATTAGTTATGATATATATATATATATATATATACATAAATAGTCAAGCATAGGTCTCAAAGTTTTAAACGCATTTTTGATTTTATAATTTTTTTGATTGTTTTTGATATAGATATTTATATAACTGGTAAGGTACTTAGTCAATTTTGGAAGAAGTTTTTCTTAAGATTTTGCATTAAACCTCCTTTTCAAAATGGTCCAGTCATACCCATTTATGTATGTTAGTATACGATTTTGAAATTATTTAATTTGTACATATGAAGCATTATTTGGTCTCACACAATTTCTTTAAAACTCCAGGAAATTAAAAAATACTGATGCCAGAAATATTTCATCGTGGGCGTGTACTCACAATTTGTAACCCTAACTCAGCAAGACCTGCACCTTCCCAGAATACACTGAAGTGCTGCTTCGAGGTTTTGTAATTTCCCAAGATACGAGTGCCGAGCAATAAACAGGTAGTTACATTCTGTGGGTAATTACAGAAGTGGTAATAGCAATAGCAGACAAGTAATACCGACTTCAGGAATGAAACAAGAATTACGCTTTACAACCGGTTCATACGTAAAGATAAACTAACTACGCGTTACCTGTAAATTCATTGTTTTGTGTTTACCGTTGCTAANCGGTTCATACATAAAGATAAACTAACTACGCGTTACCTGTAAATTCATTGTTTTGTGTTCACCGTTGCTAAAAAAATGTTTAATACCGATATTACAACAATGAGAATGGCGAAATTAAGATGGATTGGAAGCTTTTAAAGAAATTTTTTACACATATTCTGCCACATGTCAGATGTGAACGCGCATATCAGCGTTGTCACAGAATACTTGAGAGTAAATATGTGAAATTACGGCGTGTATTGCGAACTCGAGCCCCCACACGCCAGCAAAATGGCCTCTCGCTGTCCAGCAACAGGGCGGGACGTCCTTCACCAATCAGCGCCTGGAGACCAACTTGCCAGATAGAAGAGCGACCAATAGGCGATAGTTCATAACGTGCAATAGCCAATCAGGCTCGAGCGCTGTTTCCTCAGCTTTGCAGGGCCAATGAGCTACCGAGTTCGTTTACATCAAAGAAGCCGCCAGCTATTTCGCGTGTGTAGGCTGCTCGCAGTAAACTGAGCACTTTTGAGAGACCTGCTCAAGATCTACTTGTACGCACGTTGTGTATTATTCCGCCTTATGTAAAATAAACTTTGCCATGAGCCTCATCACTTTATCCATACGTCGAGCAAGGGTAACTGTGAAATTATTAGAAAAGTAAATATTTTACAAATCTGCTCATTTTTACAGTTCGGTGCATTAAAAAAAAAAAAACAAAAAGCGAAAGTAACAATTTATGTTATCAGAAACGGTTACCTAACACTTATTCGCCGTTAAGATATGGAACTACTTTCTATCCATCTATATCAACTTTACTGGGTTAATGTCACTCAGTGAGCCCGTCAAAATATATGCAAGCAGGGGCTGTGACATTTCTAGGGCTGATTTCAAAAGTGCTCACTTTATCGTGAGCATTCTTTAATCTCTGTAAATATACGTAAAGACCATTATTGTGGGAGCACCACCAGTTTGGAACCAACATAAGAAAATAGAACCACATCAAGGGGAAAAATGGGAAAGTAGGATGGCTGAAAGTATATTAGAGAGTTGAGAGATTTGGGCGGCTCTAAAAAGCGAGGTCTTGAGATCCAGTGAGGGTGTAATGTGGTGAGAATGGAACAGCACCGGAATGCAAAGAAGGGAGAAACGAGAGATCCCTGAAAAAAAAAACACGCCGTTCTGTTACATGGTCCGACACGGATTCCCACTTGCAAAAATCCGAGATTGACCCGGCCGGGGGTTGAACCCCGGTTTACCTTCGTGGGAGGCGAGCAGTCTAACAACTCAACCACCCCCCTCCCCCTAAACAAAGCGAGAGTGTCTCTGACGACAGTTTTATTACGTTTTCCTAACAGCGGTCTTCATTTCACGTTTGGTACTCCACACCCTAAAAGCAAACAACGTGAGCAGAATTTATTGGGTACTTTGGCCTCCAGCAAAGGAAGCTAATAGTTTCCAATAGAACTGCAATACCCCTGCGGGAGTAAGTAGTCAACTGCTTTAAATCACCCTNCAAAGGAAGCTAATAGTTTCCAATAGAACTGCAATACCCCTGCGGGAGTAAGTAGTCAACTGCTTTAAATCACCCTTCGTTCCCGCGCTCGGAACCACATTATCGGCATTACAGTCTGCAACTTCCTCTCTGCTCGCTGATGTATGCGTCTTCTCCCGCTACTTGGGTCGNCCACATTATCGGCATTACAGTCTGCAACTTCCTCTCTGCTCGCTGATGTATGCGTCTTCTCCCGCTACTTGGGTCGGGCGCTATCGAGTGAACCGCACTGAGGGCGAGTTTGCGCTGATGTGGTTTCAAACGCAAGCAGAAGTTGTGTTGTTAGACCGAGCTCGGACGTCTGTGTTCGATATTTGCCTGCCTATCCCGATAAAAACCACACTTTCCGTTGTCTAGCTAGAATCTCCGTTCGTTGTGGTTTCCTAGCTGGACCTCCGCAACTATGAAAAACTTATTTTGTATTGTTCTAGTCGAATCATGTTTGCGGACCGACCAATCACGTGCAAGATGTAAGGCTACGGTTCTGCGTTCTATAACGGTAAGGAGTTATAAACTGGAATGTGTCCGGGTGTGTTTGCATTTGCCGCGGTGGTATAGTGGTTTTCGCTACTCGCCTCNAGGAGTTATAAACTGGAATGTGTCCGGGTGTGTTTGCATTTGCCGCGGTGGTATAGTGGTTTTCGCTACTCGCCTCTTGTCGAGGCAAAACACGGATCCGATTCCCGGCGGGGTCGCTCCCGGATTTTCGCTCGTGTGGATGGTGCCGCTGGTCAACGGGTTTTCTCGGGGATCTCCCGTTTCTCCCCGCTCTTGCATTTCGGCGCGACTCCTTACCCACCTCGCTCCGTCCTCATCGGCTCTCAAGACATCGATGTTAAGAGCCACCCAAATATGTGCAGTCCAGTCCAGTCCAGTCCAGTCTATTAGCTGACAGTATAATTCGGCAACGTCAACAAAATATCTAGAAAGAATGAGATCGCGGGTCTTTACCTAGTTCAAGAAGGTAGAACGGGGGCGGGGAAGGTACAGCGAACCAATCACAGGGAAGCAACAGTGTCACCGATACCTACTCTACAGTCTGCGCGTATGTAAATCGAACACGTCAGTCTTACGAAAGGTATTCACTAAAGAGTAAAGGCCATTTCATACGATGACACATTCATTGAATTAAATTATTTGAATATAATTTATTGAACTAAAGAATGACTTTCTTCACCCTTTCAATGAATTGCATTTCATAAACTTTCAAGTCTCCACGTGAAAATGAATCACAAACTTTTTAATGAAACCAGTAAAAAAAAAAAAAAAAACCATAAGTAGAATTTTAAAAGCATCTACGACTCGTGCATGACACGAAAATAATTTGTTTAGCCCCAACAAATTTTCTTCATTGTACTGTACATTTTCTATTTTAAATATATGCGCCGCCATTTTGTAAAAACTTTAAATGTGTGCACACAAATATATTAATGTGAGATTACTTCCATTACTACTGCCAGAGAAGCTCTGAGCAGCGATTGAAATTTTGGATTCAAGAAAATTTAGACCACAGTTCTAAAAGAAAACCTTGAAGGAAAACAAGATATTCAAGAAATTTAAAAAGAGAAAATGGCCGTGAATATGACGTTTATATGACGTCATAAAGCATTCAATGAATTGAATTCAAGAAAAACTGAAGGTAATTTGAGAAAACTTTTGATCCGAGTGAAAGGGCTTTTAAGTCATGGTATGTTCCGAGTAAAAAAAAACTTCCTACTATTCGCAGTCAAATTCGGAAAATTATTGCGAACGTAATTGCGTTCTTTGATAACGAGAAAGATTCTGGAAGACATACTTATCCCTTTGAAAACGTCGTGAAACGAGCAGCAGCTCCGACAGGTAAATCGGGGTGGCGAAAATATTTAAAATACGTGAGGAAATAAGTGCATAAAAAACTAACAGATAAAGTAACTACGTGAGCGTAAATACGAAAGACGAGTACTAAAAAAATACTTTGGGATGACTTTTATTTGTGCTTTGTTGGACGCACAATTCAAATCTTTTATGTCTACAGAAAATAAGAACGTACTTTAAAACAGTTACTGTTTGCACTACGAAAATAAAATAAAAGAACGTCTCAAGGTAAACAATATTGCTTATGAAGAAGACATTTCTAAAGAGAACTATTAATGTCGTGTAATATATATGGAAC
Source organism: Clitarchus hookeri (assembly GCA_002778355.1). Taxonomy (NCBI): domain Eukaryota; kingdom Metazoa; phylum Arthropoda; class Insecta; order Phasmatodea; family Phasmatidae; genus Clitarchus; species Clitarchus hookeri. The sequence goes on from NQII01007444.1 coordinate 6,767, forward strand.
ACTGTCAAATCTCGTGTAGCTGATCGAAATGTATCGCAAAGCGCCAGCCAGATAAAAGCATTTGCAGACGAGGTTATAATCAGTATTTCAGAAAATACTGGATATCAGCTCTGTCTGATGTATAAAGAGAAGAAGCAGAATGTAGGGGAAAACGATCGGTGCATGGAAGAAGAAATAAACGACACTGCAATAAGTGTGGGCGGTGACAGCTACAGTGACGGAGAAAGCTATAGTTGCCATGATGACAGTTGCAGTGATAGCTATTGTAGTGAAAAACTTATTGTGCACTTTCAGGAGTCTAAGAACTTACATTGAAAACGGCATGTTTTAAACGACGGTGATTTGATTTAACAGTGAACATATGAAGTTTCACTGGTGTTCGGAGTGATGTGTAACATAATATGCGTGTTTTCAAGTTGCTTCATTTGAGTAGTCTCATTATGGAAAACAATTTACTCTTTTGGGAGACGGATGCTGTGCAACATTTCTGGACAGGTAGACTTTTATTAATATATTCTTGCATGTGGTAACAGTTTCAATCATGTATCTGTGGCTCCATTTTTACTCCTATTGATTATTTTGTCTTAATAACATTTTTAAACCATTTTCAGGAAATGTTTAAAATCCTATTTGCATGCACGCCAGTTTATTAATTTTAAAACAGCACAATTTAAAAATAAAATATGACCTCAAAGGTTACAAAATAGAGATTGTGTAAACACTGAACGCAATTTTGAAGACAATTTTAACTGCGAATAATTTTCATATAGTAGATCCGACAAATGAATTAAAATTAATGTTTACTGTGCATATTATTAATAATATTTTAGATTTGTAGCTTGTCTGTATTTATTTTTTAACACCAGGATGTTTTCCTGTCACTCCAACAAATATATCTTTATTCATTGAAAATTTAAAATGGTCTTTTGATATAATAATATTATTCACCTCGAATGCACATTATAACAAGTCACTGTGCTGTACCTGTATTATCGGGGAGCATTTAACCATTGAAACCTTGTATGCCATATGTGAAATTATAAGGAAACTACACTCTCGTTTTAGATATTCCCGAATGTGTCTCAGACGGTCCATAATAGTTTCTACTGAGTGTACCAGTCTTCCCCTAACACATCACGCGAAGGGTGGAAGAACTGTAACTTCCCCTCACGGGATCGCTTGTTAATTTGGTCGCACTATAGTAACATTTTTCCAGTGTAATATGCGTGTCAAATGCAGTGTGAACAAATGGGAACTGTTTTAGGTGATAAGCAGAGACAAACATAAATTACGTTCGTATAATGGTGGGTGTAGGTGACAATTCTAGTTTCTCTTGGATGACAGTAAAGGTGTACACGACGCAAAAACTCATTTTTAGTTTAAGGGTCCTCCTGACTAGTGGGAAGTTTGTCTGTGTGAGCGGGTCACCAAATAGACGAAGCGCTAAGGGCGACGCCAGCCTGCACATCGAACTCTGTATCGCCTCTAAGTTCACGGCAATGAACGTGCGTGTAGCAGCCGTTTATTATAGGATCGCACTTATCCAGTGCGATAACAGTAGTCTCATAGGGCCGTCTTCAGCTACACTGAAAGTCTCGAAAGAAGTGTTTCCAATAAGATTGATGACTGAAAAATTGTGTTACTTCGTCGTCTGAAGAAGGTATTCTTTATGGTGATATATTGGGGACACTGTTAGTTTCTTTAAAGAAAAAAATTAAGATTCAGCCTAGAAGTAGTTGCCTACCTTGGTTGCTAAACGTCGAGTATAGTTTGAGAAAATAAAGNAAAAAATTAAGATTCAGCCTAGAAGTAGTTGCCTACCTTGGTTGCTAAACGTCGAGTATAGTTTGAGAAAATAAAGTTAAAATATATGTTAATAATTGTTAGTGATACATGGTTACATGTACACATTTAAGAAACTTTCACGTCTGAGGACTGGTTTTTGTTTTCTGTTTTTGTCATGAATTTGTATTGTGTGAAAATTAGAATGGCTTAATTGGTAATAATAATCATAACTTTTATGCATGGAAACTCTGTAAATTAAATTAAACATAGTACTGAGAAGTAAAGCATTCCTCTACCTCTGTCATTACGCCCTGAAATGGTCAAGTTATCGGTGATAATCTCATAGAGGGGAGTTTCTTAAGGAATGACAGCACGCCATTTCTGCGTACTGGGCGCAGAGTCTATTAAGCCCGTGGCAGTTTCGCCCTTATCGCTCCAGCGCTTCTAGGTACACGGGAAATACGTCCACGTAGGCGGCCTCCTTAATGAGGAGCTATTTTGCAACTGAAGCTCCGAGGCGCAAGAGCGATAAGGGAGACATTGTCACATACATCAAGTGCCGTGACGTCACTAAGCAAAGTGTCTGAACTGGCGTGCAATGTTTCTGTCGGGTTGCGTGTGCCCAAGGGACATTCGAGCAGCGACCCGATTATATTATTTGTGAGAAGTTGGTTGTAAAGTTAAACATAGACTCCTATCTTAGTTTCTGTCGTGTCGGTGTAGCGTATTTTAAGATACGGCAGTCTGGAAAAGCCGTTTTTAACGATCACGCAGGACACCAAAATAATATTTACAGCACGCGTGAAAGGCCTGTTATTACAGTGTAATTTTGTCTGAGGCCTTTCTTTTTCCGTCAGTCAATACACTGGGGAAACGCTCAATAGTTTCGTCAGAGTACCCGAATTTCAAACACGATGTAACGCAGTTCAAGCGCCGGATAGGCAACAGAAGGCTATGTTTAAGATATTGTTTTATTTCATTATCTGAAATATATTTACATAAAGACCGTATTAATGTAAATATTTGTGGTCAATTGTTTATAGTTTTCAAAATATAGCACCTCAAAGTCGAAANACATAAAGACCGTATTAATGTAAATATTTGTGGTCAATTGTTTATAGTTTTCAAAATATAGCACCTCAAAGTCGAAAATTTCGTAATATGGGAGCTCAATTTTCTATTTTCCTACTGAACTTTGCTAAATAAATCACATGACATGTGATATGTATCTTATACGCAACGTATTAATTAGGTATCAAGGATATTCAACAATCGGTACTCGAGTACTGACATCCTGAATATATTTTTAAGGTATTTATGTTTTTGCCAACACGTTTTTATTCATCCATGAGAAACTAATAAATATTAATATTGTTTTCCTTCGTCGGATCTCAAGACCTCTAATATCCGCTAAAATGTCTTCACCCACGCCACTAACAAACAAGTCGAGTCACCTCTAACCTTAAGACATAGAAGCGGGTGAGTTAACGAGGGTCTTATCTAAGTTATCATCTTACGGCACCGCGGTAGTTAACGTTACTCAACAATCGCGAGTTCTCATATACATTTGATTGCAACTTCGTCCTACGTACAGTCATTCCGAAGACGCAATTACCACCGTTATTCGAAGAGCTTAACGGCCCGTAGTTAAAGTGCATCCCAAGTGCCGATTTTACCACTTCCAGCTGAAACTGGAATATAGCCAACCTTGAGTTGTACTGACATCAAGGCTTAATTGAAGCGAGTGTTACCACTCGCGTGTAGTCTCTTGGTTAGAATCGGAATGGTCGAGTTTTATTTCGTAAATGTTTGTAACGAACGTAATTAAATGCTAGTGACATTCTAATTTTGTATATTATAAGAAATATGTTTTGACATATTAGTTAAGTCTATTTAGATTCTTTTCGAAGTAGTGAGTATAATATTTTTTATGAAACTATTTTTAAGTAAAGTCTATTCGCAGTTTCTTCATACTTTTAGAATAGAACCTTAGAAAAAACACCCCATATATGGCATCTTCGATGTTTCCTAAATAAGTCTTGTATCTGAAGCGTTTTATACTTGTGTTAACACAAAANATATGGCATCTTCGATGTTTCCTAAATAAGTCTTGTATCTGAAGCGTTTTATACTTGTGTTAACACAAAAGCACCTTATTTATGGTTAAATTTAACTTTTACTTATATTTCATCTATACATTATAACATTTCATTTATAAGAAATACTAATAAAAACAGATAGAAATTAGGTGTGTTGGTAATAATGCCTAGTAAGAAATAGTTCTTATGCATAGAGACCTGAANTCGAAGTAGTGAGTATAATATTTTTTATGAAACTATTTTTAAGTAAAGTCTATTCGCAGTTTCTTCATACTTTTAGAATAGAACCTTAGAAAAAACACCCCATATATGGCATCTTCGATGTTTCCTAAATAAGTCTTGTATCTGAAGCGTTTTATACTTGTGTTAACACAAAATCACCTTATTTATGGTTAAATTTAACTTTTACTTATATTTCATCTATACATTATAACATTTCATTTATAAGAAATACTAATAAAAACAGATAGAAATTAGGTGTGTTGGTAATGCCTAGTAAGAAATAGTTCTTATGCATAGAGACCTGAAAAATTCGCGTTATTATTTGGTACTATGCTAGACTTCACTGCATGATAACTATTCGTATTTTCATTGGCTACTGCCAACTGTATGGCGGCATTAACCTGCGTGATCACTGCACTGTAGATTGGTTGTTCAACGACTGGGGAGTAACTACTGGCTGAAAGCTTCGATGGGGCGTCCCACGCAAATTTTCAGCCAATGGCAGAAGACAAGCATGCATACAACGTCTTTTGAGTTTAGTCCGCTGCTACACAATAACGCGCTTTTAGCAGGTCGCTACTTACGCAAAACATTGTTAAACTAAGTGCGCACCAATGCGGTGCATTGGCCTTCTCATGTTATATTTTGAGCTTTGCTTGCTTGAGGCGGATAAATATCCTGGAAGGAGAACTTTAGCAGGGCTTCAGGAAAGTTGAAAGTAAGCGGAATGGAGTAGAGGCAATTTTATGTAATAACACAGAAAATGAATCTTAAGTATTCCGATACGGAGAAGCAAATAGGCCAATGGCATATTAATATATTTTGGTACCTTAACTGTTTGGCAAGGAATTGCTTATTTACGTCTGAGTGAGTGAGTGAGTGAGTGAGTGAGTGACGAGGTCTGGATGGCTCTTAACAGCGAGGTCTTGAGAGCCGATGAGGGCGATTGAGGTGAGTATGGAGCAGCGTCGGAATCAAAAGGGCGGGAGGATACGGGACATCCCCTAGAAAACCCGCCGACCAAAAGGCATCGTCCGGCACGATTCCCACATTATAAAACCCAGATCGTCTCGGTGCGAGCATGCTAACCGCTCAGCCACCATGGCCTCNAGAAGCAAATAGGCCAATGGCATATTAATATATTTTGGTACCTTAACTGTTTGGCAAGGAATTGCTTATTTACGTCTGAGTGAATGAGTGAGTGAGTGAGTGACGAGGTCTGGATGGCTCTTAACAGCGAGGTCTTGAGAGCCGATGAGGGCGATTGAGGTGAGTATGGAGCAGCGTCGGAATCAAAAGGGCGGGAGGATACGGGACATCCCCTAGAAAACCCGCCGACCAAAAGGCATCGTCCGGCACGATTCCCACATTATAAAACCCAGATCGTCTCGGTGCGAGCATGCTAACCGCTCAGCCACCATGGCCTCGCTCGATGTCTGATTGTTTACGTGCGGCTTGGTAATAGCTAGGGCCAGTGACTTTTTCGCGTAGAAATCGGAGCACATAGTAGACTTCAATACTATATACACTTCTCAGCTGTTGTTATACCTCCATTGGCTGCTGGTGCCGTGTCCGTCTTTGACCAAGCCACTCAGGACTAAGTAACTCTGACACTGAACCTCCGTGATTCGTGCGCAAACGGTTAATACGGGCCAGAACATTTTTTAGCCAATCAAAGAAGCTGGACGACCCTACAGTGCTTCGGACTGTATCTTGTCTCGAAATCTTTTCGCGAAATGTCATTTCCCCTAGTAATAGACATCCCGAGCATCCCAACCAATAGAGCGGTGCACCCGACTGTACATCAACACGCAAAACACGATCAAATGTAGTACACACACTACGAAAATCGCCAGAAAAGTACGATTTATAAATCATACGATATAAGAATGCATCTTTTTAAAAAACATAAAAATATTTTGCTGGAATGTTTTTTTTTTTTTTTTTATGTTTTAAAATCAATTTAGTAGTTTCTACTTTTAATCAAAATTGAAGAGTATTTCCAATTGGGATGCTTCAGATAGCAAATTTTGTAAGAAAATCTTTGTGTGGTAGGGCAGTCATAATTAGGGGCTTGCCAAATTCGCGTTGTTTTTTTTGGCTATAGGCTCAACTGCAAAATGTATGCTCGCTTGAATTCTGCCACTGGGCGGCAACCTGTGTTGCACTTCTCAAGGTCGGTTTCAGCCAACTGTAAATGTTCATCGGTTGACGGACCAATAAGCAATAAACCAATAAACCAGTCGCACAGGTAAACAACGCCGTGCAGTAACCAGTAGCCAATGAAATCACGAACTGAGCTCCAGCATGTCTAGGGCAGTGAAGTCTAGCATAGCATTAAATAATAACGCAAATTTTGCAAGTCTATAGTGGTAATAATTGCTGTAGTGGTTTGGTACTAACGTTAAAAATTATTTCTAATAATTGATATTATATATGTAATTATTTTACTTGTATAGTTGATAACATTCGTGACAGAAAAGGATGGGCATAAAAAACACTTAAATAAATTAGCAAACATTATTATTATTATTATTCATAAATACAACCAGAGTGTACTATAATGGTTTGCTTGATGGAGGCCTTATTGTAAAATGTACTTTCTAAATAATTCGAAAAGGAAATAGGCTTAAATTTGAATTAAAAATACACATATCAAAATTTTTATTTTTTAAAAACTAATTTAGTACATGCTAGTAAAATATTTTATATCATTACGAAATATATGCTTTCCTTCTTTCGCGTGCAAAAAAAAACAACTCTTACTTTCCTGACAATTTCGGCAGTGGATGTGCTGATTTTCTACGAGCTCTGTATGTTTTACAGTCTGTTGCAGTAGTGCTGCACTTAAAAACTATTGCGGTTGGCCAAATTCTTTGGGGGCGTGTGAACTACCAAGCCCTACGAGATCATCAGACATCCAAAAATAGAGGCTGGAAAAATTCTTTAATTAATTTTAAGACACGGGAGACACTTAAATGCATGTGTATCTGCTGTGTTTGGAATTGGATCACAGTTTATTGGACACGCTCAGGTGACTCTGAGCCAATAACAGACCTGCAAGGAAACAGGAACAGAATCCCGTGCCACCTGGTCCGAGGTAAACCTGGCTACACGCTGGTGCAGCAGCCAATGAGCACAAAGCTGAGGCTCGAAAATACACAGGACCCCGCAGTCTAGTATACAGTTCGTTCAAAACGCGAAATTTTCCTGTCCCTAGCCATAAATAAGCATTTCCCCCCTAACGGTCAAAGTACCGATCAAAATACTTTTTCCTTGTAAATATTCAGCGCATAAAATACAAACACCTGGCCATTTACGTTCTGCACTTTCGCAGAGACGCACAGGCACCCCTGTAATACCCTTCAAACAAACCCCCCCTTTATACAACCAAACGGTGAAATTCGTAAAAAGTGAAAAGGGGGTAGTGAAGCACGCCTCAAGATTACCCAGTTAGGGAAATTACTGCAAAAAAATTACCCGAGCTTTGAAAAGGAAAGGGAAACGAAAGAGTAATGAGTTACGACTGAAATCCACAATAAGCCACACGGACTGAGCTGTTGTCACGAGTGGGTGATTAATGGTAAACTGCCTTTTTTTTTTTGCCTACACCGAAATGAAGTTGGGTGTTGTCAGAAACACTTCCTGTTCAATTCTGAGAACACCTTGACGCCTTTCAAAGTTTTTCCTCGACTCCGTTCTGCGGCTGTAAAATTTGAATGCCCCTCTGCTTGTAGGCGGTTAATTGAAATCCATTAATCCCACACTTCTGAAAGTTTTGCGTATTGTAATCTTCCTACGTAGTGCATCGTTTCGCAACTTGGGGCCGCGGTGGTGCAGTGGTCAGACTACTCGCCGCCCGGATTCCCGCACGTGAGAATCGTGCTGGACGATGTCGCTAGTCGGCGGGTTTTCTCGGTATCTACGGTTTCCCCCTCCCCCACTCCCCTTGCATTCCGACGCTGCACATTACTCAGCTCGCTTCTCTCTCATCGGCTCTCAAGACCTCGATGTTAGGAGCCACCCAAATCTCTCCTCTCTCCTCTCCTCTCCACTGAATCTGGCAACTTGAGAACATAATATTACCACCCTGTTAAACATATTTCCGGAAAAAAAAAAAAAAAAGATCGCTGTATTCCCCGTAACTTTGGGTTTCAGAAACGAGCGATACCGAGTCTATACGAAGGTTTCTTTGCCGCTGTAACTATAAAATTACCGTTTCTGCGACAGGAAATCCACGCTACTTTTACATGTTCTTTCAAACAAAAAAGAGCAGGACGAGGCAACTGCAATCATTTTGTAGTAATTTCATAGTATAAGATCAATAATGTTGTAATTTAATAATATGTATCAGTATTTTTGTAGTAACATTATTGTATGTTTTATAATAAATAAGTTTGTAAGAAAAGGAGTTTGCCTTAATTTCGCTACGTAAAAATAAGACTTAAATAAATAAACATTCAAACATTACTAGAATCTGAAAAAGTTACAGCGTACGTAACAATTATAGAAATAAAATTTATGCTAAAAGTTAACGCAAAAATGTCGTAGGTACTGATTAGGAATCTTTTGATTCGTATTCAAATAGCTCTCCAAAATAAAATATTAAAAATTAAAAACCCTTTTTATGCCTAATGAATCACCCGCGCAACTATAATCAAGACTTTTTCGTAAACTCTTTCCAACTCGGTTTTAGTGATTTATTAGCAAATAACATTTAATTTCATTTCATTTGCGTAATTATTCTGTCAGTGCTTATTACTACAGGATTTTTTTTAGTAATATAAGACAAAAACGATATTACAGTACAAATTTTAATACAATAACTTATGACATACAAATTAGACAAATTTTTTAAAATTATAAAAGGAAAATAAAACCTTAGTTTCGAGTTAGAAATAAGATATTATATTAAATGCAATAAATTGTTTCTCATTTTTCTTTTCTTATTCAATACAAATGGCTGAGGTCCTTACGTACACGACGCGAAATAAAATAAAGGTAATTTCTTACACGTCTAAACGTCGAGGATGTAACTACACGACAGGTACACGATTACACATTCTAATCGCGGTATCTTCACACTTTTCGAATAAAACGTTTGAAAAATCACGTCATGCATAAAGTATTTGGTTGTGTCCTAAATATGTCATGCATGCCAAAAGCTTTTTATACTTTGTTAAAATAAAATTATCTTATTTTAGGGTTAAATTTGTGTTGCTTACATTTTATTTACAAATTATAACATTCAATTTACAATTAATACGAACACAAAAAATTGGAAAAAGTGTGAGAGTTGGTAAGACCTTTAGCAGCGCCGCTGAAACATAGGACTTGGGAGCTCTGTCAATATTAGGTCACCCACATTCTGTCACCCATCATTACTCCTTCCTCCTTAGCACTATATGAAAACACTTCTGTACCTTTCCTCCCACCATTCCTTTCAATATGAAGACGCTTCTCTCACATTAAGGTGGCATCTGAGCCTTTCCCAGTTTGTACAATAAAAGCATCCTGTAGATGAAAACATGACACTGAGCTGCCTCAAACTGTTTCTTTCCCTGATGCAATGTAGTAGCATGTAAGACGATGGCAGCAACAGAGAAAAGTCGCCCAACAAGTGTGTTTACAGGCAACGCATGTGATTTTCTTGTCCCCAAGTGTACGTAACCACCAGAGATTCAATGCCAATGACCTTTGTGACAGCCCAGCTGAGGCAAAGCAAAGTTGAGAAGCCAAGTATAAAGACTCCAGCTGGTAATCTGAAAAATTATGAACACGGGGAAATAACACTTGAAATATATGCATGCAGACTTGCTAAACACTGTTTTAAAGGAGAGTTTCTCAGGACTGGTCCCCGGGGAAAGGTATGAATATTGGACGGCAGTGGTACGGCAGGTGGGAGGGAATACATGAAGATTCGTCTGCCCACCTGCCAGCTACCTGTGGTTGGTGCTTTGTAGGTTGTTCTGCATCTCTTCCACTTGGGTAGGCGGAGCCAAGTTCGTTCTTAGGCCGGCGCTTCTATAGTGACAAGTAGTTATGATGCAAAATAATATTGAACTGAGTGCGCACGAATACGGTGCGTTGTCCTTCGGTGTAATTTTCTAGACTAGGCTAAAGTTTGTTTGCATGAGGCGGAGGAATATCATGGAAGTAGAACTTTAGCAGGGCTTCTGAAGAGTTAGAAGTAACCGTGAATGGACTATCCCATGCATAGAAGGTAGACCGATCTCGCTGACTGCGCACAACCAATCTCCGTGTCTCAACACTGAACAGCTTTTTCTAAAACACGTCTAGCGAAAACTGCATGGTTTGGATTTTAGGTAAGAAAACTGATTTGCAAAAAAATGCTTTGGGATGTATGTATACTTGTTCTAACCAATTTGTAATTCAATTTTGATGAAATTCAAATTGGTAAAAGCTTTTTATTCATATAACAGCCCTTGTCATTTAAAAATTAAAATATAAACAAACACTTTTAACACTGTTGACCATGTGACTTTGACAGTTGTGTATGATTGGGGTAGGCCAGTGTTGAGAACATGCGCAGAAAACGAATAAGTGATCAAACCTCATCTTTAATATNAAAAGCTTTTTATTCATATAACAGCCCTTGTCATTTAAAAATTAAAATATAAACAAACACTTTTAACACTGTTGACACTGTTGACCATGTGACTTTGACAGTTGTGTATGATTGGGGTAGGCCAGTGTTGAGAACATGCGCAGAAAACGAATAGGCGATCAAACCTCATCTTTAATCTATGAACCAATGAACCGTTTCGTAAAAATACCTCCTTTCGTTCTGATACGTACGCGTTCATTGCGTACACGTTATTCATCGTAAACATACCCTCAGGAATATTTCGGAGCACGCAGTAGCCAATCGGACACAGGGCCCATTCCGGAGCCTCGCGTTGGCAATCAAGAAATGAGTAGAGGCTTATCACGGTAAAGTGAGCATTTTGAAAGCCCTGATTAAGATCTAATTATATGTACACTGTGTATTCTTCCACCATATATATATTGTTGCGTGCTCGCTGCTTCGCATCCCTCGCGAGAGCGGAAACGTGTGAAGGTCACGCATGTAATGCAAGGGCGGGCGGCGGACAACAAAGAGCAGACATGCCGCCGCGCGTGGCCCTGCGATCAATCTTCTGCGGCCTGCGCAACCTGACTTTCAGCTGATTGAATTTCCACGTTTAACAGAAGAATTTTCTGGTGGATTGATGCCGTAGTTTCAGCGTGACTCGGGGTGCGTCGAACTTTCCAGACCAAGGCCAGCTTAGTATAAAAGTGCGACGGGCCTCCGAGCCGGGAGTTGTTGGGTGGATGAGTGGCTGGAGTTTCAGCGATAGACGACGAGCGAAACGAGTGGCGAGAGAAGCGACCAGTGGGAGGAAAATCTGCGACCGCGAGGATCACCGCAGAGAATAGTGCGACTGGCAGGCTGGACCGTTGGATTGGACGTGCGAGTGAAAGACATTACAGATGATAGCAACAGACAAACTGAACGTGTGTTAACGATGAGTATTAGTCAATTGACTATAACCAAACAGAGACATTAAGAAGGACGTTAATTAGAGTTGAAATATACATTATATATTGCTATCACTGAGAAGTAAAAAGAGTAAGAGTGGAGATAGATAATTTAATGCTCTAAATAATGGCTGTATGAATATATTAAAATCAAATTTAGTTGTGTTATTTGTATTACTACCTACATACCTCGAACTCGTATAAGACTCCCCCCCCCCCGGCGTCTTATAGCAGTACAATTAACATCGCCACAGGCCTGATCACTTACTCATGCATCGGCCAAGTGAAACTTAAATTATCAGCAAAGTAAATATTACTCAAATTTACTTATTATTACACTTATGTGCATAAAAAAACAAAGTAAAATAAATAATGTTATTATTCACTAAGGTTTACCTAATAGTTTTCGCTAAGGCGTGGAACTACTTTACTGGGGGCTTGCTAGTCAGTGTGCCCGTTAACACGGCAAGCACACCTATTATATGCTCCCACCTGACAATACTTGCAACGAAGTTCGTGCTCGGAGTAGATTGTATACTTTTCGCAGACGAGAAGTTGGTTTCCAACCTGCAGCTGACGCGAAATTAATTTTTTTTTTCTCTCGCAACTTCTGTCTCGGCTTTCAAGCAGAATTCGCCACGGCAAAAAAGCATCGTGTAAATGCATTTCGTATTTAGTTCACTCTGAATGTCTTGGCGAGTCAAACCAAGCTAAATATAGGTTAAGTTTTTTTCTTGCCTTCCCATAAAAAAAATCGTCACGATTTAATTTGCGAGCCGAAGTGCTGCAATCGTGTAATATGTTGATGTGCACTGTACTTGTGTCTAGCGCACTTTTCGCAATCTATGAACAACGTGCTGCATGCGAGAAGTTAACACCCATCGGCAAGACTCTCGACGTATTGGGAACAGTCTCCTTGATATGTACAGCACTGGAAATAAATACCCTTCACGTGCAACATGTCTACGACCATGGATATGTTGACTGAACAGGTCAAAATATATAATGTTTTCTTTATTTCAAATCAGATTTTCTTTGAAAGCTTTAAAATGTCAACATAAAATAAGAATGAAAATGTTTGGCCTAATTTTGAGATTTACAATTTTTTATACGAAAATCTTAAATGCATCCTCAACGTTGCTAATAAATTAGTAATGGAAAACCTTGCAAATTCATATTAGGACAAGCTAGACTTCAAACAACACGCGAATTGGATTGCAGTTTATTGGACACGTCCAGGTGAACCCTGAAACGATAACAGACCTACAAGGACCGGATACCATGCCAGCTGGTATGGGGTAAAAATAGCTACATACCGAGTCAGCAGCCAATAAATAGAAAACTTGAGGCTCGAAAATTATGGGATAGTGGAGTCTAGCGCACCGGTCGTTCGAAACGCGAAATTTTCCTGTCCTTAAAAATAAATGACATGTGTAGTATAAAGGACTCGATAATGATTAAGAAATACGGATAGTTATACTGTGAACTATTTCACAGTATAACTATTAATGGTCAAGGACTTATTTCTACTAAGTGGTATGGATGATTTTGATTATTTGACAATAGTTTACTTCTCTAATATAAAGTGTTTTTAAAACAGCAAATACATATCCCTGGATTATAGCTACTGCTGTTCCTAGTGTTAATAATATAATTTGGATAATTAATATAATTATTAATATACTTTATGATACTCTTATTGACGTATTTCCTAGTAAAGTTAAAATTAAACGTCCTGCAATTATATTTGCAGCTAATCGTACTGCTAATGTTAGTGGTCGGATTATATTTCTGATAGTTTCAATACAAACTATAAAAGGTATTAATACATTAGGTGTACCTGTAGGTACTAAGTGTGTACTATTTTAATTAACTTTCATAGTTAGTATCATGGCTTCGAAATGTTCATCATGCGACGCTTATCCAGCCGGAGTACATATCTGACTATGCTACATGCAACTATACCAGAAGTTGACATTGGAGAAATAATCGTTCACAATCGGTCGAAATGGAAGTACGGGTTCACGTTATTTATCGAGCTTTTAATACGCTTGTGCTATAACGAATGGCTGAAAATAACTTTTCATACTAGTGTAAGGTGATTTGAGTTGCGCTATCAAGCACGTTATCGCCGTGGTTGGAAACAAACGTGGAAAGAACAAATCACTGCGCAGGTTTATCGATCTGCTTTTTTCTATTCACAGCAGTGGAACGTGGTGTCGTTGAGAACTGCTACACGATAAATAGAGAACCGGAAATTTCGCGGTTTCGTTTGGCAGCCGGCTAGACGCCGAAATCCTTCGTCTACCAGAGCCTCAACTTGTTGCTTATTGGCTGATACCCAAGTTTCGCCTCAGAATAGGCAGCACGGGATTTGTTGCTATTTTTCTTGCAATTCAGTTATTGTGTCGAATTCGAACTGCGGCCCAATAGGAAAAGGAAGTCAAATTCACACATGTTCGAAGTCTTCGCGAAATTCCCGGGTATCTAACAATAAACTCTATACTTTTGTGTGCGGTTTGGACAGATTATAACGTTGAACATCTTCCGACACCGTGATAAATTTTGTCTATATGAAAATAATATGCGTATGTAATTTGAATAAGTACTCCTGTGCAGAAGAGATTTTTTTTGACTCCCTAAATTTGTAAAGTACGTAAATTATTAACACTTCGAGACGTGTACATATTTCCTTGCAGTCGCAAGATACAAATAAGTTGTCTATACGTTCCACCACAGGAATGCTAGTTCTGCTGAGCAGTGTATTTCCGCTTACCAACGACCTATCGGTCCAAAATACACCGGACTTGTTAACCACACTGACGTGTATCATTATTGGTTGGCTGTCAGCTAACGAATTGTTGGTTATGTTCCAATTGAAATGAGTTGTCATGCGTAACACGATATCCAGTCCATCCTGTTAAGTTCTATAACTTAACAAAACTATACTTTTTTCACGAAAATTACAACACATGTGATAACAGGTGTCCATGTAAGATCGACATAAAATCTATCAAAATATAGACTTGGGGCATAGTGTTAACCTATAGTGCATGTGATACTGTATATTTACCATACGTCAGCCTGTACATCACAGCAAAGACAAGGGTGTGTTGCAAGGTATGTAGAGCATGGCGACGACTGTGCACAGCTCCCAGTTGATCGTCGCTGAGGGGCGCGGGTTAATGACGAGCATCGAGTGGAGTGGAGTGATTTGGGCGGCTCTTAACATCTAGGTCTTGAGAGACGATAAAGTTGAAGTGAGGTGAGTATGGCGCAGCGCCGGAATGAAAGGATGGGGGAAACGGGAGAACCCCGAGAAAACCTGCCGACTTGTGGCATCGTCCGGCACGATTCCCACATGTGAATATACGGGAGCGACCCCGCCGGGAATCGAACCTGGTACGCCTAGGTGGGAAGCGAGTAGTCTGACCACTACACCACCGCGGACCCTAGTGTGCTGTTTGAGTGCGCATTAAAAGCGCCTATTTCATATCTATATACCTAGCTATTCTATAGCCTGATACCTCCACGACATGATATAGGACTTTTTTCCCCACCACTGGTAGCAGAAGGGTTAATTAAAAACAATGTTGGATAAAAATCGCTGATTCGAACGACTGAAATTCCAACCATTTTGCGCATTTTATGCAATTCAATAATGCCAGTTAACCGACTTTGCGAAATAGTTTTTCATTTATTTCAAAGCTGCTTTTACAAACGCCCACTTTTTTTTTCTCTTTCTTTTAACCTGAAAGGATGAAATGAGAATTTCGTACTAAATGTATTCCTCGAAACAAAATGCGAGCCTGTGCCTTACCCACGATGTGAACTTAAAACTTCTCGCATTGTAAACCGGTGTGTTGTTAAAACTGCATCGTATGTCGGTATAAAAAGAAACTACTAACATCTAGCTTTGAGTACCTTGAGGTAATACTGTACATCCGGTGGTTTTGTTGCCTGATTCAACTATCGCTGTTTTATTATCGGGAGTCTTTTTCCACCAAGTCGTATTAAAAACATCACACGGGTAGGAGAGGTGGTAATAGCTGTGGCCTGCGATACCTGAGCGAAGTGAGCAACAAAGCTAATGCCTCTAAAAAACAAACAAGTTCTGAAAAATAAACTGCGAGTGGTTTAATTATGTTATAATCCATAGTACGCCATTTTAGTAGTTTCTTTGTTACAGGCTGCCAGGCCACAAAATAAATTTTTTCATTAATGAAGTTCGCTAGTTAATTTTGGCTGCAGTCTAGATTCTCTGTTATTTCCATATTCGGACCATAATTGTTTATTCATAGCTGGCCGAGGTTGGTTTTTGTCCAATGTGGTTGCACGTAATGCGGTTTTAATACCCTGTAAAATAATACGTAGAAAGCTTTCTTTGTAACATAGAAAAGCATTTCTTTGAGGCGGATTTGTTTACAGCAAAAAAATCTTGCTTGATCAAATGGGGAATGTAAAGAAATTGTGTTTTCCTCGTAATAATTTTTTTCCATATACATTTTTGTTTAACAACAGTATATTTCTCTACAACAAATTAAAAAAAAAATTAACGTGGTTTTGTCTGCATATCAAAGAAAACTTTTAAGTGATATTAAAAATGTTCTTTCTGACATTCTAGTTTACTAACGAAATTTCCGAAGTGCTAGGATAAAAAGTAACGAATTCCTTAGATTATCAATATTATTATAAATAGGCTCCCCTTCCACCTTTATCTAAATTTTAAGTGCATTTTTATAAAATTGCATTTTTTTTTTTCGTGTCTTTGGCATACTTTTCTACGTCTACTAATTAACCTTAAATGATTCAAAAGTTTTGATAAACACACATCCACTACTTGACGGTATCGCAACGCAGATTTAGCTTACTTACTCTTGAACTATACCACATATCGGTAGAAAGATCTCTACGTTCGTTCCTCTTTAAAAAAAATGTCTAAAGGAATGCTCAATGACATCGTAACTTTTCCGTGTATAAGCGACTAGATAAGCCGTGTGTGTTAAATTAAAGTGCTCTCGGCTGTATGCCCTTCGGGGCTGTTTAAACTTGCAGATTAAACAACTGCAGGCGTCGTTTAAATTAGCGGCATTTCCCACGACTACCATAAAATAAATAAAATACGTTTTACACAAACTTCGTAGCATTTATTTTTATAAAGTTATTTAAACACAGAAGGGAAAACGCACCAACATATGATGCTATACACTTTCCTCCTCCAGAAAACTGTAGTGTATACAGCTGGCGCAATTTCGCATTCCATCCAAGGTCCATAAACACTGCTAACACTGCGTAATTATGTGGAGATCGTTTGACAACTCTCCCTTCCCCCCCCCCCC
>NQII01007444.1:23799-46942 GCA_002778355.1 Clitarchus hookeri
CCCTTCCCCCCCCCCCCAAAATTGTTCGGCGTACAGAATTAATGTGTTTAATGCGTCCTTAATTTGATGCCTAGAAAAGCTGTTAAAGCGTAGCTCACAAAGGAATTCCTGATAGCCTTCGGATGTTTAGCTGGCGTCATTAATTAATGAAACAAGGCAAAGGGAATTAGTGAACATGTATCATAGTGCGTACATTTAACAAAGCTTGGCAAAGTCCTGTCAGCAGACCTGATTGAAAAAAAAAAAAAAAAAAAAAAATGTTTNCTTATCAAATTAATTTATTATTTCACTGTTATTTTTCAGGTTTCATTACACTAAGAGCTCACATTGTTTTAGTTTAGGTGAATAAAAAGGTTACATGATTTATAAGTTTACAATTTTTTTTTTTTACAAAAAAAACCTTCATAAAAGAAAGCTTAGATAATAGTTGCGAAGCATGTCCATGTGCTTGCACAGGAAAATGTTGCAGATTTCAATTTTTTTTTGTTAACATTCAAAATAATGATGATGACCTGAGAAACAATTAAAATTTTAACTCCAAGGATAAAGTTTAATATAATTTAATTTTTGCGTCTTGTCCCAATGGATTTTCCTGAATGAAAGAAAGAGTTGTAGACATTCTTCGAAATTTTTAAAGTAGGAGAATTGAAGTCAGTGCTTTTCAAGTTTTCGGAAGACGGATTTACCAAAAATGGTAATTGATATGACGATATCTCTTTAACGATTTTTTGTAATATCACGAATGTTTGCCAACATCTACGCAAATCCATTACTTTAACCCATCCAGACTCAGTCTACACAATTATGTACATTACGCACGTGTAGGTAATTTTTGGTCTGTACTGCACACTACGAAACTCAGTGGGTAAATGATTCGCAAACAGTCTTACTGGTCTAGGTCATAACTGGTTCATGTACTGCTCACAAAAAGGTTTAGCATATATAAGAATCCAGGATGTCATATCGAGTAACAGTAATTTACATTTCATGTTGTACCCCTAATAGCACAAAGTCTAACACCACACAATAATCGTTTACGCCATCGCAGTATGAAACAAAACAATAGGCATAAACGGACATACAACTGAAACAAAGGAATCTCATCAGTTAAGCGTTTCCTGAGGCGAATTGTCCTATCCCGCAATTGCGGCCGTTGTTAAGGCCTGATNAAGGAATCTCATCAGTTAAGCGTTTCCTGAGGCGAATTGTCCTATCCCGCAATTGCGGCCGTTGTTAAGGCCTGATGTTGAACCCACTGTGTTTACGTACGTCCAATACGCACGTCGCTGGAGAGGAGAAGACGTCATCGTGTATATGATTCGCACGTAGCTACGATTCACTCCTACCAGAAACACAATCATTACGTATTCGTTGCCGAACGGGGAAAACGCTGAACATTTTTGTAAGCAGGGGGAATGTACTAATATTTTAGTGAGCAGTATATTACTGTAGACTGACGTATAGCCTACAGCTCATTGGCTGTGACAACGAAACAAGTGTTGTGTCGACTTAAGTACAGCACTAGTCATAAAATTGTTTGTTTGCAACATCTTAAACCATAAATTAAAGTGGGTCTGAAAGTGTTAGGTGAACAAATACTGTGGATATACAATTTGAGACATTGCGGGTCTACATAAGTCGGTCGTCTTCTATAACATGTAACATCTAGGAGCACCAATTATTGTACTGTGTACTTTTCCGTTCACGGTTCACCAAGACACGTCTGTAAAAGTGCTTAGTTTCGTCCTCTATCCTACCAAATCTACACTTTTCTATACTTCTACCAAATCTCCACTTTTCTATACTTCTAACAAATCTACAATTTTCTATACTTCTACCAAACCTATAATTTTCTATACTTCTACCAAATCTACCATTTTCTATACTTCTACCGAACCTATAATTTTCTATACTTCTACCAAATCCACACTTTTCATATGAAGATGGTTTAGATGTGAAAAGATATGAAGATGGTTTAGATGTCTTTTCTATACTTCTACCAAATCTACATTTTTCTATACTTCTAACAAATCTACAATTTTCTATACTTCTACCAAATCTACAATTTTCTATACTTCTACCAAACCTTTAATTTTCTATACTTCTACCAAACCTATAATTCACATGGCCGTAGATACGTCTAATAGATGGCACCGGGAACATGAGNAATTTTCTATACTTCTACCAAACCTATAATTCACATGGCCGTAGATACGTCTAATAGATGGCACCGGGAACATGAGACAAAAATTACGTTTTTACTTTATTCCATTATTTACTCTAAAACACACTAGAGGTGTATTAACTGTAGACAGTGCTACACTCCAGATTAAATCGATACCTTAGAATACGTTTCTTTAGAATTAAAATGGGTAATAACAAGGTGTCCCATACTCAATTTAATTTCGTGTCATCTATCAGTCAATTTTCTACACGAAGAGGCCCTATAATTTCGCACTATCATCCGGTACCAAGGTAGACGACATACAAGTATGTCAGTTCTACGTGCTCCATTGGACCTCCGTTTATCCGACACTCCCTAGAGGACTCTGGACCAATAGTTAACACTCAGCACTCTGCTGGCTTCATTCCGTGTGACCGCGTCGAGCAGGGAGAATGAATGAGTTGTGTCTATGGCGGCTTCTGTCTGTGGNACTCTGCTGGCTTCATTCCGTGTGACCGCGTCGAGCAGGGAGAATGAATGAGTTGTGTCTATGGCGGCTTCTGTCTGTGGCAGACTTTCTACCAATAAGATAACAAAAGCTAACAATATTCTCCGAAAGCTATTATATAGGGGGAGGGGAAAAAATCTTAGTTGGTCCATCAAAAAGGATGAAACTCCGAGAAAAGGCGATTGACAAGACTATGTCAACCAACAAGAATGAACACTCACGAGGCCAACATTATTTTAAGTACCCCATTCAGTGTTAACGTTTAAATATAGAGAGTTTGATAGCCGGGATTTTTTTTTTCGCAGTATCCTCTCATAATTATAAATAATCTAAAGTGCAGTTTAGTTTGATTTTAATCACTTAATTACGTGTTGATTTCTCATTCCATGTGTTGCCAATGACAAGATTTTCGGTCTTAAAATTACTTATAAAAGTGCGATGGTGGCGCCGCCGAGCGGATCGTTTTTGGATTCGCTTCTCTGTAAGGCAGCCTGCTCCTTGGCCGACTCTGCTCCCATCCTGTTTTCTCCCCTCATTTCCCTCCCTTCATTATCCCACCTTGTATGTCAGTTTTTTATCATTCAGGCACTAGTTTATTATATAAGTTGTTCCATGCCTTGTGCAGCGTTCTTTCTACGCCTCATTCTACGCCTGTGAAGAAGATCGTCGGGTTGACGCCTACTAAAACTATTTTAAATTGTAATAAGACCTAAAAATTGTCAGTTCTCCCGTCCTTGGGCGAGGGTCCTACGAGACGCCGTTTAAATAATGTAGTTGCGTGAGCGGCTGATTATGCTGGAGCTAGTAAAGCGGTGAGTCGGGGTCGCAGTTTCTAATTTGTGGGTCAGTTGAGTGTTTTTTAAATAATTGCGTGGCGTGGTATTGTGTTTGTGTTGGGCTTTGCAGTGAGTTAGATTTCTTTATTAAATTCTGGTTTTCGACGCCTGCCTAAATTGTAGTTTCGGCCTAACTAATGTCTTGCTTCTCTGTATAGTTCCAGTTGCTTTGCGTGATGTTTATAGTTTTTGCCTACTGCGCAATCACTTACTTAAAGTTTAATTGTCGCTACTGTGCTACCACGACTTACAAGTTGGGTGCAGTCTGTGGAAGTGTTCTAATTGTCGTCGTCAATTATTTTATTGGATGAAGCTACGGTTAGGTTCTAAGGACTGCCTCCATCGATTCACTATTTTAACGTAATATTTTATTTCAGATTTTAAATTNGCACACTTTCTACCAATAAGATAACAAAAGCTAACAATATTCTCCGAAAGCTATTATATAGGGGGAGGGGAAAAATCTTAGTTGGTCCATCAAAAAGGATGAAACTCCGAGAAAAGGCGATTGACAAGACTATGTCAACCAACAAGAATGAACACTCACGAGGCCAACATTATTTTAAGTACCCCATTCAGTGTTAACGTTTAAATAGAGAGAGTTTGATAGCCGGGATTTTTTTTTTCGCAGTATCCTCTCATAATTATAAATAATCTAAAGTGCAGTTTAGTTTGATTTTAATCACTTAATTACGTGTTGATTTCTCATTCCATGTGTTGCCAATGACAAGATTTTCGGTCTTAAAATTACTTATAAAAGTGCGATGGTGGCGCCGCCGAGCGGATCGTTTTTGGATTCGCTTCTCTGTAAGGCAGCCTGCTCCTTGGCCGACTCTGCTCCCATCCTGTTTTCTCCCCTCATTTCCCTCCCTTCATTATCCCACCTTGTATGTCAGTTTTTTATCATTCAGGCACTAGTTTATTATATAAGTTGTTCCATGCCTTGTGCAGCGTTCTTTCTACGCCTCATTCTACGCCTGTGAAGAAGATCGTCGGGTTGACGCCTACTAAAACTATTTTAAATTGTAATAAGACCTAAAAATTGTCAGTTCTCCCGTCCTTGGGCGAGGGTCCTAAGAGACGCCGTTTAAATAATGTAGTTGCGTGAGCGGCTGATTATGCTGGAGCTATTAAAGCGGTGAGTCGGGGTCGCAGTTTCTAATTTGTGGGTCAGTTGAGTGTTTTTTAAATAATTGCGTGGCGTGGTATTGTGTTTGTGTTGGGCTTTGCAGTGAGTTAGATTTCTTTATTAGATTCTGGTTTTCGACGCCTGCATAAATTGTAGTTTCGGCCTAACTAATGTCTTGCTTCTCTGTATGGTTCCAGTTGCTTTGCGTGATGTTTATAGTTTTTGCCTACTGCGCAATCACTTACTTAAAGTTTAATTGTCGCTACTGTGCTACCACGACTTACAAGTTGGGTGCAGTCTGTGGAAGTGTTCTTATTGTCGTCGTCGATTATTTTATTGGATGGAGCTACGGTTAGGTTCTAAGGACTGCCTCCATCGATTCACTATTTTAACGTAATATTTTATTTCAGATTTTAAATTCTGTTTATACGTAAAGGAGACAATACTGGTCCTGAAGCGCTGCCCTCCTTCAGTCAAATTGCTCCACTAAATTAATAGAATTTCTCTAGTCGTCAAAGTAACTATTTGCATTTTAGAAACGTTTAATATTACCCTTCTCGTTTTTTCAATAAAATATATATTGTATATTTTGGAGTAACTTAATACTTCTGAATAAGCAATTGCGCAGCAATTTAATCTTTTTGTATGAGTGTTTGAAGTATTTATAGTCAACAGAGTTACTTTTTGATATATTTTAACGTTTTACCCTTTTTGGCTTGTTTGCCAGATAATTTTTACTGCCCTTTTAGCTACGCAATACTTTTTAGAGAGCAATTTAATATATTTGTATGAGTATTTTAATCTATATTTTTTGCATTGTGAGCCTTTTGGCGTTTTTGATGTCACACGCCATATTTTTTGTAAATGTTCAATGCAAATTTTCAATCCTAAG
This sequence comes from Clitarchus hookeri, assembly GCA_002778355.1. NCBI lineage: Eukaryota > Metazoa > Arthropoda > Insecta > Phasmatodea > Phasmatidae > Clitarchus > Clitarchus hookeri. The sequence goes on from NQII01007444.1 coordinate 29,329, forward strand.
ATGCTGCAAATTTGTAAAATATTCTGAAATTACGGAATTTGAAAGTGACGTCGTCTTTCTATTATCTTTGCTACGGTACAAAAGCATAGTAACAATTAAAACGCTGGAACCTGTAAGAAGTGTTTCCACAGGTTCACTGAACAAACTATCTCTTATTAACTGTTCTGCGCATCAGCTGCAGCCAGTAGTGTTGAGTACAGAATGACTGAGGCTTAATTGGCACTAGCTTCTGATTTTGCACACTACCTGCCATAATTTTACTTAATGAGTAGCGATAATACGTTTGGGGTTTTTAGCACGCAGTGAGACCACAGCCACTTTAAATCATTCGGCATTAAAAATTGTATTTAAAATATTTTATTTTTCACACTACTACAAACGATTTGTATTATCTTTCCAATTAACAAAATGTCAGAAAACATGGATGTAAATAATTTTTAACCAGTTTGGTCGCACATTAATTTTTGAATTTCAGTGTTGCAATCACGTGATTTTTTAAGTATGAAATGTACTTATGTTAGGCACTATTCTTGCAACCAGTGAACAACTCCCTGAGTGATCGATGATGTTGGCATCAACCATTCATTGCAAGACAGTTGTCGAAAATTCTACATATGACTAATTAATGCCGGCAAGAAATGAGTAATTTTTTTTTCTTGCAGGTGATAACAAATTTTCCTGGCAACAAAGGTCTAACAATAAATGTTTTGGAGCATGCGCAAAGCAATTCCCTTTGCCTCGTCGCCGCCCAGAATAAAATATAAAATCTGAGAAGCAAGTTACGACGAAAATTCCGTAAATCCAAGACGGCGAGGATTCCCCCCCCCCCTCCATAAAATAATGACTTCGTGACAGTATTTCCGAAGTAAAATAAATTTCCGTTTACTCGAATGCGTCAAAAATTACACATGACTTATCCTTTATTGGCCCAATTATCTTTCGCATCAGCTTTAAACACACACACTGTAACACCTTATATGAACGAAGGCATTCGTATGAGAGAGCTCTGTACGTATTATTGTAGCAGAACATGCAAAAATATGCTATTTTTTAGTGTCAGCAGTTGCTATGGATTATTTATTAATGTACAATTACGTGACGGTGCCGAGAGGCAAATAGAACAAAGCAACCGTGCTTCGCTTTTTGAAAGGACGACCTCCCGCGGATTCCATTTGAAATTTCTGCGACTTTCTCGAGATTCTTTTCCGAAGAAACTCGCAAAGGGGGCAAAGTTGTAACTGCACGTTACTTTGCAAAATCTATAATTAATAATAAAAAAAGTAATAACATTTTTGATTGGAAGCGTACTTTTAAAAAGGCAGAACTGCGAAATGTATAAACGTGCGTAAAATACATGCATGCAATGTATTATAAACAAACCTCAAGAAGAGTTACTCTGTTTCCCACGGTCCGAGAGAGAGTATGCGATAAAAAATACACGCTTCCTTTACTGAATACGACCCACGTCGTACTAATGTCCTCTTTGTAATGTGCCTACTGTACCAGATAACACATTTCATAAGCAACCAAATTACAAGCAGTGACAAAAATTTGTTTTAAATGTATAAAATTATAAGCATTCGATATTCTATACGTGAAATATGTACCATTAATGCCATACATACGTAGCATACCATATCCAGGCGAGTCTGAAAACTCCAACAAACGCGACCTTCATATTCCCGAATAAAAATATATGTCTAATAACATATGGTCGACGGTGACTAAGGGTGGTAGCCACCCTTAAAGGGGGAGCTGAAACACATTAGTACTGTAAATTTTACAGAATGCATTTGAAATGGAACAATGACATCCAGAATAATGAAGATGTACAAAGTGCCCTCAATCAACTTCAACGCACAGGTTACATTTAAGGAATAATACTGTTACAAGACGCCAGAGTGGCATATCCGAGTTCGTGAGGGATGGAAGTCTGAATAAAAATAAAAGAATTAGATCAGATTTTTAATTTTTTCACACGGCTATTTTTTACAAGATTAAAATATCTATCTCCACTATTACTCTTGTTATTCTCGGTGAGCGCAATGGTTGATTTATATCTCAATTCTAATTAAAGTCCTTATGGATGCGTGTATATTTGTTACAGTCGCTTAAATCACACTCATTATTTATACATGTTCAATTTGTCAATCGTTGTCATTGTATATGTATTACACTCACGCATCCAGTTCAGTAGTCCCGCCCGTCAGTCTCACTCTTAATTGTACCGACTTCACTCTTGTTGGTCACTCTTGACACCACACAACGCTCAGCTGGCCCGTTATCTTCGGTGTCTTGGCGTACCTCTCACAAAACACGCAGAACTGTCGACTCGCAGAACTGTCGACTCCTAGAAATGTCGACTAGAAGAAATGTCGACTCCAAGAGCTGTCGACTAGAAGAAATGTCGACTAGAAGAAATGTCGACTAGAAGAAATGTCGACTAGAAGAAATGTCGACTAGAAGAAATGTCGACTCCAAGAGCTGTCGACTCCTAGAAATGTCGACTTCAAGAAATGTCGACTCCAAGAGCTGTCGACTCCTAGAAATGTCGACTTCAAGAAATGTCGACTCGAAGAAATGTCGACTCGAAGAACTGTCGACTCGAAGAACTGTCGACTCCGAGGCCCATTGCAGCTTAATGGTCTCTCAGTGGGCCGATCTAGGAGGTTCCCTGCACTTCGAGTCCCGCTGAGACAGGCAACGACAATGAACCACAACATTCTTCCAAATAGCAGCAGAAACTAAATTCACTAGAGGTAATGCGTTGAGTGTTGCTTGCCTGTCAGGTGCAGTAAAGAGGTGGCATCGATTTTTATGCAATAATTCCTCGCAAACGGTGGGGTTTAGAGTGACAACACAAAACAGCATTTTTCTATTATTTTAACGTGCCCATTCATTATCCGTCATTGGAAAGCTAAATAAGCTTCTGCAGCACTGACATTTATGCGACAACAAGGTTCCAACACCTACTTTCTTTAAGACATAATTTTATGGTAGTGATTGGAAAAGCAATGATTGCAGATTTTCATTCAACTACACATTTTCCTGGATGTCACAGTTCCATTTCAGATACGTTCTCCAATATGTTTAATAAACCTGCGTTTCAGCTCCACCTTCAAAGTTGCGTACCACCCTTGCGAAGCATCGTCGACCGTATGTCGCAATATGTTTTCCACTTAATTCTTCATAAGGAATACGCAGGCGGAATTTGTCGGTGCTTTGTGACTCACGCTGTATATACACGACTGTACAAAGATAACTACATTCATGCCATGCATATCGTGTAAAAACTGAGAACTGAAATTTGTTAAAATATCACACTCTGCTTTCCGTTGGAAAAAAATACAGCATTTCCCTGAACTTTTAAGAACTGATAATCGTAGACATTTGCCAGTTGTTCAGGCAACAGTCTATGCTTTATAATTTAAATATAGCGACAGCCATCCTGAATAAACTGAAAGAAGAGGTGCCGCACTTTTATACATTGCTTATTATGCCTCAAAGTACTGAAACAAGTTTTAGGGAAGGTCTCATTACATGAGCCAGAAATTTTTTTCGTATTGAAACTGAGAATACAACTGACAAATTCTCACCGCGGGAGCGATATATCTGAGGAGCCGTTGTACATAACATATATCAATTTTNGAAGGTCTCATTACATGAGCCAGAAATTTTTTTCGTATTGAAAATGAGAATACAACTGACAAATTCTCACCGCGGGAGCGATATATCTGAGGAGCCGTTGTACATAACATATATCAATTTTAAATGCTGTTTAACGCTGTTTTATTCGTAATATTCAAGAAATAAAAATTTTTAATCTTAACCACTTCAGACCCACGTTAATTTCAGGTTTCAGATACTGCAAACAAACCATTTTATGATGCGTGCTGTAATTAAGACGACGACACGACACTTGCTTCGTAGTCACAGCCAGTGAGATGTAGGCTGTATGTTCGGATACAGTTAAATGAATAAATTATGACCTAGACCAGTAAGACGGTTTGTGCATTTACCCACAGGTAAGATCATTGGTCATTCAGCTTCGCAGTGTGCAATACAGATAAAAATATACCTAAATGTGCGTAATGTACATAATTATTTACACTGGGTCAGAACGGATTAACATGTATTTTGTTGTTTTGACAAAACATATATAGTACCTACTTTTCCCCAACGTATCACATCACGACGCTTTTAACGTACATTCAGGGACACTCTGTATAATTGAATATAATGTGCATCGCCTGAGCTCTAAAGCTGCATTTTTTTTTTTGTTAAAATTACCACGAAATAACGACAAAAGCCAATACGGCATAACGAGTATTAAAAATTGAAACTGAAGACGGTTTCACAGCTATGTCCGCGACAATGTCATCCGTGAACTGAGAAGATGCAACCAGCACCTCTACAACTCTCGGTCAGGATAAGTGGTGCATCGCCTGTGACGCCCGGCAAGCAAGTGGTTGAAAGCTTTAAAGGAACACAAATTGCGTCCTTGAATACTCTCCCCGCGGGCAGAGACAGAGCACACCGGATTAGCTATTGTTGGAGACCCGGCAACGTCGCTGATCCACTTGGCAACAATGTAGAATCCACGTCACTGTGTGTTCTCGAGCCTCATTCGATTGTTCACTGGCTGTTGCTTCAGATTAACCCCGGACTAGGTAGCACGGTGTTCGGTCATCTTTTTTTCCCCTCTTGCAGGTTCTTTATTGGCCTAAAGCCATCCGAGGCGTTTCTTACAAGCTCTGGTCCAATAAAAACCAAAACTGAAATTTACACGTGATTGAAGTTTAACTTGCCCTCAAATGAATTCGTGGAGTTTCCGGGTCTCTAGGGGTTGGGAAAGCCAATTGACACTGGAGCTCTAATCTAGGAACAGAATTGTTGTTCCCGATTCGCCGTAAGAATGGAAGAAGTGAGATTTGGCGGGAGTAAAGCTTTGAAAGAGCGAATAGTGTTGAAAACTGGATAACCCCGAGAAAACTCTCCACACTACCCATTCGTGCGTTGACGTCTGAGAATTCCCGGCAATCTGGGGATACAGTCCATTCACGGTTACTTCCAACTTTTCTGAAGCCCTGCTCAAGTCCTACTTCAAAGATATTGCTCCACCTGATTCTAACAAGAGTCTAAAAAATTACAACAAAGGACAGCGCACCGCATTTGTGCACACTCAGTGAAATGATATTCTGAATAAGAACTATTTCTTTGTAGGCATTACCAACACACCAGTTTTCTCCCTGTTATTATTCAGATTAATTATATATGATATATTACAATTTGTAGGTAAAATATAAGTAACGGTTCAATTTAACCCACGTGTTAACACAAGTATAAAAAAACTTGCGATATGCGACATATTAACAAAGAACCAAGCACGTCACAAATAGGGAGATTTTTCGAAGGTGTGATTAAAAAAGTGTGAAGAAACCGGCAATATACTATAGAACTGGGCACCTACGCTGTGAGAAGTTAATATAGTTACGCGCTCGCCGCTTTGTTCCGCGCGTGCCAGTGGAAGTGGCTCGCGCGTGCAGAGCTGCGGGCAGAGCAGTTACATGATAGTGGCGGCGATTCACAAAGGGTGTTCTGAATGACAGGCAAGCGATAAACCAGGAACCGTGTGTCTGTTACAAAAAGCGAGCCGACACAATCCTTTTTGCAGCGCGCGCTGCTGACCTTGGTTGTATTGAGTTTCTGCGTTTATCACAAGAATTTTATAGGTGTTAAATGCCCTAGTTTCTGTCAGCATGACTCGGGGTGCGTCGAACCATCCAGGTTAAGGCCAGCAGAGTATAAATAATGCGACGGTCATCCGGGCCGGGAATTTACGAGTGGTTTAGTGGCTGGAGTTTTGCCGATGGACGACAGACAAGCGAAACGAGCGGCGAGAGAAGTGACCAGCGGGAGGAAAATCTGAGACTGCGAGCATCGGCGCAGTGAAGAGTGCGACTTGCAAGCTGGAATATTGGACTGGCTGCGTGAGTGAAATACATTACAAATTACGGGCAACAGACAGATTGAATGCGTTAATGATGAGTGTGAGTTATTTGGCTATAACCAGAGACATGAAGGGCGTTAATTAGAATAAAAATACATATTAAATATTGCGTTCACTGAGAAATAAAAAGTGTATCAGTGGAGATAGATTAATGGTGTAGATAATTGATGTATGAATAAATTAAAAACAAATTTAGTTCTTTTATTTATTTTATTAAGACCTCCATCCTTCACAAACGCTGATACGCACCATCAGGCTTCTTGTAACCATAGCTATAGCACGTTCGTGGTTAGTCGAACATCATCTTTGTGATCAACAACTGGAATAAAAAAATTCCCTCCCCGTAATCGGCGTATATATGGTAATTCTGGGAGGCAATTACGAAGAGCAGTTCTATGTTACACCACCTTACTGCTTCTAAAAGTCCAAGTAAGCGGCAAACGAGGTCAATCTGTCTGCGGTTTGCGGTTTAGTGAACACTTTTGAAACTCTGCTACTTCTGTGCCCGTCCAAGTGAAACTTTGAAACTGTCAAGAACACACGTGTCGCTGATACGCTACTTCGTCCTCGTGTGTGCATAAAACCAACAGAAACTACATTAAATCAATTCAGTTTCCACAAATCCAAACTTNGCTACTTCGTCCTCGTGTGTGCATAAAACCAACAGAAACTACATTAAATCAATTCAGTTTCCACAAATCCAAACTTTGCACTGTTAACACGACGCCATGATATGGGTCTACATTTCCTCTACATCGGTGCCAATTTTACTATAAGTATTCCATTTGGAGCTTAAATTGAAATGCATACAGTTAACGGGCATTCCATTTCTTTATGTAGTTAATTTCAAACAGTCTCAATTAACTGTGGAAAGTATATATTGTTATTTTATAGGTGGTCGAGTCTTGCATATGTGTGTTGATTAACGTACAGGTATNCTACTTCGTCCTCGTGTGTGCATAAAACCAACAGAAACTACATTAAATCAATTCAGTTTCCACAAATCCAAACTTCGCACTGTTAACACGACGCCATGATATGGGTCTACATTTCCTCTACATCGGTGCCAATTTTACTATAAGTATTCCATTTGGAGCTTAAATTGAAATGCATACAGTTAACGGGCATTCCATTTCTTTATGTAGTTAATTTCAAACAGTCTCAACTNTTTATGTAGTTAATTTCAAACAGTCTCAACTAACTGTGGAAAGTATATATTGTTATTTTATAGGTGGTCGAGTCTTGCATATGTGTGTTGATTAACGTACAGGTATTATGCAATCTGTACAGGTAACATGGTAATGTCAACATTTCCATGAGGCGGATAAATACAAAATGAACAGAAGAAGAAATCCAACTGGTTTTTAACGGACATACTCGAAGCAGTACCTATAAGTAGGGGCAGTGATATTTCGCGAAAAGATTTCGAGACAAGATACAGTCCAAAGCACTGTATGATCACCCAACTTCTTTGATTGGCTAAAAAATGTTCTGGCCCGTGTTAACCATTTGTGCACAAATCACGAAGGTTCAGTTTCGGAGTTACTTAGTCCTGAGTGGCTTGGCCAAAGACGGACACGGCACCAGCAGCCAATGGAGGTATAACAACATCTGAGGTGTGTATATAGTATTGAAGTCTACTGCGTGCTCCGATTTTTACGCGAAAAGTCACTGGCCCTACCTATGAGGCAACACAAAGCACAGAGTTGATAAACAACTAAATCCAATATCCCTAAGAATTAGTAAAAATTTCACAAACATTAATTACAAGACGGCATGTGTGGACGAAATGCAGTTGAACGTATTGGGAAAACCAATTTTTCCTTGACAAACTCAAATAATACTATTTCGAAACATTTCATCTTGAACCTATATTTCGAGTGAAATACACTCGTCCCGAGACTCCTAGATGCTTTGATCTAGTGTTTCCCACTGCGCGCTAAATGCGTGGATGCTGACGTGCGTAAACAATCTTACATATAGCAAACAACACAATATCCTGGCAGTTCTACTTAGTGTAGGCTATCGACGGCGAAGTCAGCACTTTGTGATGTCCTCTCATTTGGAATAACAGTAGCTTAATATATTTTTTATTGTAACCTTAAACGTTAACTTCCGAGTCCCGTGAAATATACACACACACTGTGTATTACTCGTATGGCAATATTGATTTAAAAGTGGTGGAAGGATAAAACATGGCTTACACGAAAAAAGTAACTAGGGTCTCAAGAGTGCTCACTTATACCGTAAAAAGCCTATAAATGTAGAGTCGTACGGAGACTTTTGTTTTATTTCGGCACTTCATTTGGTCGGTCGAGCATGCAAAATTGGTCCAAGGAAGACTTCCACGAACGACAGCTGTCAGTGTCATTATCATGTACAAATCGTATATCGGGATATGTTCGTTCGTAACCCACTTTCTATTTATTGATGTCGGTCTAAAATTACATTATTTTAATATTGTGACGTCTGTAGTAAAATACCTGAAATACTGCATTTGAAATAAGTAACATATATTTGTTCATATGTTTACACACAAGCACATTTCCAGTATGTCTAGAACTAAATATTCCCTCGCAATTTCATATTGGAAAATGTATTACCTCCAACCAGTAATGTTACATAAAATAGTATTTTTAGAATCAAATACTTCCAGCAGGTTTTTTTCCATGTCAGCCTTATTAAGTATTATTTAATTTATGTACGTTTTTTGGGAAACTCATATAGTCAGGAATGGGTGTTTACTATTTGAAATTAGTTCAACTTGAGCAATGAATATCTTCAGATGGCATTCGAATACAGGATACCTCGCCACGAACGCTCATTCCTTAGTAAATCTGGTTGGAAATCAGATGTGTCCGTTTAACCACTAAATTTTTAGCCATGCAGTTTGAAGAATAAATGTTCCATAAATAAACAAAGGAAAAATTACATTTTTCAGCGTGTATGAAAAAATTAAAATATGTCGCACATTTTCGCTGTGTGAAATGTCTTTAAATACTTTTAAAACATAAATTTTATTAAAATATTAATTGTTATTCCACTGATATAAAGCAAACTTGTTTTATAAAAGTTATAAAAGAAAAAGCGGAACTGTAGGCTTCGAGTTGCATTGCAAACTTTATATGGGCGCAAATTAAAGTAATTTTAGCGTTAAGCCTAAGTCTTGAATAAACCACTATGTTTACGTTATGCTACAGGAAAACTTGTTCTTCCAAAGGAACTAAGAAGTGTTCGGGTGCGTGCACAAAGCAGTTATTGCAGCTATATCCTGAAACTTAGATATTGGAACTTTAGTAATGTTAAGGTAGAAATTTAAATACTCCAATAAATTTTCATAATTTATTTTTTTTATAGTTGAGGCTATTTGAGAACCCTAAAAAGCACTCTTGTATATATTAAACTTTATCTGGGTGCTTTTTGAATGTGATTTCCGGTTTCTTTTCGACACTTGTGGGGTTTTAAAATACGACACTAGTAGTTCTAACAGAGGACAATAATAAGAGGTTCTCGTGGATTTATATTGTTACTTTAATTATAATTAAATTTCGGGACTCATTATCGTAAATTTATTTGCCAATTTACGTAGATCCGACAAACGTTGTAGCTATCGCCATCAGGTTAGAATTTAAAAAAAAAAGTAAAAATAACAAGTAAAAGCTAAGTATACTGTAATGCACGTAAAATATTTTCCTAGGTAAAAAACTGGCTGACAAACATTAATTCATTGTCGTAGACTCGGTAACTACTATATGGCTAGTTATATGCGCGAGATAGTAGATCTGAATTCCGTCATAATAAGAATGAAATATCCCTCAGCCTGCGGTTGGCAAACATGCGAGATAAGACTCCTGCTTCATTGTCCCGTCGGTTTGCGTTAAACCATTAACGATAGAAGCGGGGACGTTGGTGTACATACAACATACGTGTACACGTATGTACACAATAATTCTCGCACACACGCATGCAAGCAATGTTTGGTTTGCTGTTCAAGGCCACTGTGTTCCTTCCAACGCTTATGAAAACTATCGCCACCATGGATCTAAACTCTAACAACCACCCTTGGATCAACCGGTACTGATAAACTGTTACAAACTACTATAGCCTGTCCACGGTAAACTGAGCACTTTTGAAAGCCCTGCTTAATATCTACCTGTGTGCATATCTTGTATTCTTCCACCGTATGTAAATTTAACATACCCATGGGCCGCTTCGCTTTATCGGTGCGCCGGTCAAGAGAAACTGCGAAAATAGAAAAGTAAATATTTTACCAACATGCTAATTCTTACACTAATTTGTACTAAAAATGCAGAAACCAAACGATATAATTTCAGTATTTATAAATGTTTACCTAGGACTTTTAATTCAACGTTAAAACGTGAAAATACTTTTTCGTCGTTACGAACTTTAATGTACGCACGCCAGCCAGTGTGCCCATTAAATTTCCAAAGTGTTTAAATAACCGCGAACAACCTACACTATCTTGCAATTTCATCAATTTCTACAATAACTTATATAAACTAAAAAATTAACCGCTTCCACTAATACAAGCATATTGATTCTCTCAATAGAAGACCAATATATTTAAAACATTTTGCAATGTGTGCACATTTACTGACAATTAAGAAAAGCTATAACTATGTCAGTTATATCCACCAGTATTGGAACGACATTTCCATTGGTCTCCACTTTCCTACTTACTACAGTCCCATCGGTTCACACCACATTTGGGGGCCACGGTAGTGTAGTGGTCAGACTACTCACCTCCCACCTGGGCGAACCGGGCTCGATTCCTGGCGGGTTCGGTCCCGGATTTTCGCACGTGGGAATCTTGCCTGACTATACCGCTGGTCGGCGGGTTTTCTCGGGTGTCTCCCGTTTCCCCCGTCTTTCCACTCTGGCACTGCTCCATACTCACCTTGCTTCACCCTCATCGGCTCTCCACTCCTCCCTATTTTACACAAATACCCCAATGGACAAAGTTTAATACTTGCTGAATGTCAATGGGGTGTAAATTTTACTGTCTCCCATCAAAATATTTTGTCATATGTAACATGTAATACAATAAATAATGTTCACTTCAAGTGTTACACTTGAAAATAAATATATTTATTCTCAAGTGTAAGTATCGATGTGCTGTAAAGTTCTTCGCACACTGCATCACACTACTATCATGCTTCCTTGTCTGGGTCAATCAGAATTAGGTCACTTCGATATACGACGTCTGTGATTGGCGGACAGTAAGCAAATATACGTAGCAGATAAAATAGTCCAATCACGAAAGACTGACTCAGGGTAAGTGCTTGTAAATTCGACTGGCCATGAAATATTTGCATGATAATTGGGCGTTACTACGTGCACACAAACTTATAACGGATTTTATACAGGAATGTCAAATCTAGCTTGATACCAGACAATACAGCAAATTTTGCTGTTCTCTACTCGTAAGTTACTTCCATTCACTGAAAGATAAATATTTTGTAGCACCCACAAAATATTTCGTTGGTATTCATATTGCAATTTTTTTTGTGGAGAACACGATTTTTTTTTAACTGCCGCCAATAAACTTGTGTGGTCACTACAAACATTTTTTGGTAAAGCCTGTTCACGATAAGGTAAGCATTTTTGAAATCAACCATAGAAAAAAGTCACTGCTCCTACCTGCATATATTTAAAAGGGTGCACTCAGTGGTATGTACCCAGTAAAGTTGGTAATGATGGAGGGAAACTAGTTACATGTCTTAACGTCGAGTTAGAATTGTTGGGTAAACATTTGTAATAGCTTAAATAATTTTTTCGCTTTGAATTTTTTAAAGCACATCAGTGTAAGAGTTAGTAAATTGTTACTTTTTTAATTATTTAATACTGTTACACGGACGCCTGCAGGGCGTATCTGTGTTCGAGGGATGGAGGTCTTAATAAAAATAAAAGAACTACATTTGATTTTGAATTTGTTCACACAGCTATTATTTACAGCATCGAATCATCTATCTCCACTATAACTCTTTTCATTTCTTGGTGATACTAATATTTAACGTCTATTTCATTTCTTGTTAACGTCCTTCTTCAAGTCTCTGGTTGCAGTCTCTTAACTCATACTCATCATTAACACGTGATCAGTCTGTCTGTTGCCATCATTTTTAGTGTCTCATCTACGCATCAAGTCCAATAGTCCAACCTGCCGGTCACACCCTTCGCTGCGCCGATGCTCGCAGTCGCAGATATTCCTCCTGCTGGTCACTTTATCTCGCCGCGTACTTCTCTTCTCGTTCGTCGTCCTTCGCTCGATGCCGCAGCCACTCGTCCGTTCAACAACTGCTGGCTTAGAGGCCCAAAGCGCCTTTCAAAGCCGCTGGCCTTGACCTGGAAGGTTCTCCGCACCCCCCAGTCTAGCTGAGAGAAACGAAGTCAGTAAACNGAGGCCCAAAGCGCCTTTCAAAGCCGCTGGCCTTGACCTGGAAGGTTCTCCGCACCCCCCAGTCTAGCTGAGAGAAGCGAAGTCAGTAATCCAGAACAGTCTTCAGATGTCTCAAAGACACCCGGTACTCAAGGTCGAGAGCGGCACGCTCCCTGATAGTCATAACNCCAGAACAGTCTTCAGATGTCTCAAAGACACCCGGTACTCAAGGTCGAGAGCGGCACGCTCCCTGATAGTCATAACAGACGCACTTTGTAAACATTCCTTTGACTTGCCGCCGTCACGTCTCCAGTTGCAATTGCGTGCGCGCGTCAATAAATCCAACTATTCTGTCTTCCACTTCCACTTGCTCGCGCGGGGCAAAGCAGCGAGCGCGTATCAACAGTTTCACTTGACCGACGCATGAATAAAGTGGTGAGGCCCATGGAAGTGTTTAATTTTACATGAGGCGGTAGAATACACAACGTGCTAACACGTAGATCTTACACAGTGCTTTCAAAAGTGCTCAGTTTTCCCGTGAACTGCCTACAGTGTAACGTTCCTTCAAAATATTATGCTCCGTGTGGTTATAGTTGTTAAGACAATTTCGATTTCGAATTACAGTTTTACGGGTTGGAATCCCGGGTAAGTCCCGTAGTATGTGTCGTTTTCACGTGTAGTTAAAAGTAAATTGTAGTATGTAAAAAAAATTTGAAACAAAAAAATGGGGACGTTAAAAAGCACGATGGAGAAAAAAAAAAGGGGGGGTGTCGTAAAATTTACGTACGTCTCCGTGATTGCAAAACTGAATAATGGCCACACCGTACTTTAATTTAAAACTGAGCACGGAGCTCTGGCGAAGGCCCTGAAAGCCCGTATCTTGTCGAGCAAGCTGACACTTGCAAGTCGTTACTGGCGTGAAATACTACCACGACGTCGCAACGGGTGAGGCGTCAAGTTCGCCTTCTTAGCGGCTGGTAATGGCATCATCACCGGGAGGGTTACGTTCGGTGCTGCCACGCATGCGCATTGAAGAGGAACCCCCAACAGAAGCCTACCTCCGATCATTCACAAGTTTTGTCCGGTGGCGATGCAAACACCCGAGGAAAATATCGAACATGTGTATATCGATTACCTTTAAAACTTATTCAAATATTCGCTACAAATATTTTCAAAAACTATCGATATTCCGGTGTATTTTACAATAATTTTCATTCCGTTACTACATTCAATACGTGCACATATTACTTGCTATAATTCATCCCTTGCCACCAAGAAAACAGCAATTAGTTATTCCTGACGCAAAATTAGTAAATAAATACTACACAGGCTACATATAAATACAAAACACTTTACTTTTGTAATTTTTTTCTTAATACATAGATCGCACATATTAAACAGTGAAAATAATTATAACATTTTGGCCGGTACGAGAATCGTACCTGTGCTAAATATTAAGAGAACAAAAACGAAAAGTAAGCATTATTAGTGTTGTTAAATGTTTTTAAATTATTCGTTAGGTTTTTGAGAGTAAAATATTTAATTAAGTATAAAATTAAATTTGTAACCACTTTCCACCAGTTACTGATTACATTGTTATTCGAAGAAAAAAAAAAGTATTTTGTTTTTTATTGAAGAATAATCAAATGCATGTTTTACCTAATATTCCGTAGTGTTACCGACTTTGAAGAAATACAAAAAAAATAACCAGAATCATAACTATGAATACTTTCCAAATATCTAAACGTTGTATCTTAGTTTAAAAACTATTCATATGCCCCGATAATATGGAGACAAAATATCTAATAATCCGATATATTCGGTATGTATTTGCATCTCTAGTGGTGAGTCCCTCCGCGCCTTCCCAGTTCTCAGTGTCTTGGGATAAAAATTTCGATACTAGACGGAATTATGAAAATAAAACACAGTTTCCACACAGCGTAGAACACAATACTCATTACTTTCGACATNCGATACTAGACGGAATTATGAAAATAAAACACAGTTTCCACACAGCGTAGAACACAATACTCATTACTTTCGACATTGGGTGAAATTATTTGCTATAGGAGTCTGCGCTGAAATCTCGTCCCAGTGGTACCGTAAGTTAACACTTCCAGTCACCACACCACAACTGTTAGCTTCCCTGGGGCCTATGCTGGAAACTATTGAAGGTTGGTCACCTTTAACAACAGAACAAGTTTTTAACTGGTGTCGACTGCATGAAACGACTGAAATGAGTGTGTGGTGGGCTCAACACCAAATTTTTCCCATGTACACCCATTAAGACTAGAGATATTTGAATAAGGGTAAGCAATAAACAGGTCCTTCTAATAGCGCATTTACATTAACTTCCTGAACCTCCACTATCTGAATTTTCTAGCTAGAGATATGCGAGATTCGCGTTATTATTCGAGGACAGGCTGAACTCCAACTTACTGTTCGTTTTACCAACTTCAGTCACTGGCCAAAAAATACGTTTGGCACGCCTCGGAGGACTCTTTGAGCCAATAACGTGACTTCGGCGGGGCGAGTGGCCAATCTCTCGAGAAGATCAAGAGTATACGCGACGATTGCAGTACAGCGCTGTAGTCACTTGTTTACAAGGCAGCGGAGTCTAAACCTGTCACCGAGAGATAAAGTTAATTTTGCTCGTCTATCTGTAGGCTATTCGCGGTTTGTTCACATTTTTAAATAGAACTCTTGTGAAAAAAAAAAACACTCCTAGTATGGCGTATTTTGTTGTTTCCTAAACATGCAATGCATCACAAGCGATATCTAAATTTTTCGTTCAATAAAAAATTTAAACTTTTATTTTATCTCTAAATTGTAATACTTCGTTAATAATCAATACGAATTAGAACATGTTTTCTGATTATCTATTCAGCTTGATCCTAAAGACTCACCCTCCTGTACCTGATCCCTAGGGTATAAGAGGAGGGACCATTCTGAGCTTATATAAAGAAAATAGGTGTGTTGGTAATGCCTGATAAAAAGTTCGTACACTGAATATTATTAAACCAGGGGTCGGCCCGCGGAATCCGCGGGTTCACTGTTCTTGGGTTAGGCAGGTAAACGGGTGCAATTTGAATTTTTTGACAGAGTGTTATTATTTTAAAGTTTTCCTAGGGGTGTTGAGTGGTACCGAGTCCATTATGGTACGAATTTTTTAATTATCGTACAAAATACCATAGTTATGGTACACTGTACCATAATTATGGTGCGTGAAATATGGACCATCTAACTTTGTGCGATAGTTATGGTACATATTATGGTACACTTTTATGGTACTGACATTTATCCAAAAGGGCCTAACTAANCGATACTAGGCGGAATTATGAAAATAAAACACAGTTTCCACACAGCGTAGAACACAATACTCATTACTTTCGACACTGGGTGAAATTATTTGCTATAGGAGTCTGCGCTGAAATCTCGTCCCAGTGGTACCGTAAGTTAACACTTCCAGTCACCACACCACAACTGTTAGCTTCCCTGGGGCCTATGCTGAAAACTATATAAGGTTGGTCACCTTTAACAACAGAACAAGTTTTTAACTGGTGTCGACTGCATGAAACGACTGAAATGAGTGTGTGGTGGGCTCAACACCAAATTTTTCCCATGTACACCCATTAAGACTAGAGATATTTGAATAAGGGTAAGCAATAAACAGGTCCTTCTAATAGCGCATTTACATTAACTTCCTGAACCTCCACTATCTGAATTTTCTAGCTAGAGATATGCGAGATTCGCGTTATTATTCGAGGACAGGCTGAACTCCAACTTACTGTTCGTTTTACCAACTTCAGTCACTGGCCAAAAAATACGTTTGGCACGCCTCGGAGGACTCTTTGAGCCAATAACGTGACTTCGGCGGGGCGAGTGGCCAATCTCTCGAGAAGATCAAGAGTATACGCGACGATTGCAGTACAGCGCTGTAGTCACTTGTTTACAAGGCAGCGGAGTCTAAACCTGTCACCGAGAGATAAAGCTAATTTTGCACGTGTATCTGTAGGCTATTCGCGGTTTGTTCACATTTTTAAATAGAACTCTTGTGAAAAAAAAACACTCCTAGTATGGCGTATTTTGTTGTTTCCTGAATATGCAATGCGTCAGAAGCGATATCTAAATTTTTCGTTCAATAAAAAATTTAAACTAGTATTTTATCTCTAAATTGTAATACTTCATTAATAATTAATACGAATTAGAACCGAGAGAAAATAGGTGTGTTGGTAATGCCTGATAAATAGTTCTTATACTGAGTATTATTTAACTAACTGCGCACGAATGTAGCGCGTTGTCCCTTAGGCGTAATTTTCTAGACTCACTTAAAGCTTTGTTCGCATGAGCCGGAGGAACAACCCGAAAGCAGAAGTAAGCAGGGTTTCAGAAAAGTTGGAAGTAACCATGCAAAGACTATGCATTTGAATGTACAGCGTGAGTGAGTGAAGCGATTTGGGCGGCTCTACACAGCGAAGTCTTGAGAGCCAAAACGTACGTACCGTGTACTCTTTATACTTTCGCGGAAATCATTAGCTCTAGGCATCGATAGTAATTTTCAACTCAAACATACTTTTATTTCCGCTTTGCTTTTTGTCGGTTCGAATGACAGTGGCGGTTTTACGTTTATAGTAGGATTTGAGGATTGTTGATAGTGGCTTTTGCTTTCGATCATTGAGGTTTATTAAAAGATTCGTTTTGCAAACAGTTCCACGAGAACTCGCCTTGACAACCAGTGTGTTAATTAAACAAAAACAAAAACACGTGACCTGACGTATTGTTGTAACGACGGCCGAGGGAAGAGTTTTGTTCATAGAACGTGGAATAGGCGACATCAAAATGCAGTGGTGTTCTATTTTTTTTTTAAGTACCTTCGTTTGCGAACTTTTAAAAATTTTGGAGAAATTTATGTTACCCCGATCCCCGATGAAAAGCGACAAAAATTATTTTCTTGAATTAAGAAAATACTTACTTGAATTGACAAAACAAAATCTGCGCGACAAAATTATATTTGGTTAAATTATCTCTCTATATTTGTTTGGATGTATCCAGAAAAAATATATTTTCGTCTCAGACAAACGTTTCTCTTAGTGCAGCGTCCTTATCAGTGATAAAGTAGCGAAACGCAGATAAATCAGTCTCTCCAAGACTGTATTTTCGTCCTATAAAGCTTTCCGGAAGAGAAATGACAGTTAGTGATTTGGTGA
>NQII01007444.1:46957-63883 GCA_002778355.1 Clitarchus hookeri
GGGGGGGGGGGGAATCTGATATACAAAGAGTGAGCTTTGAAAATCATTACAGTAGGCAGATTAATATTGAGATATACATAGTGAAAGTTTGTAGGCTACATGAAGTTTTTTTTTTTTGTAATTTTATGCAATATGTCTTGACAAATAAATACATTATTAGACGTCTTGCAAGTGGCCCTTCCTTGTGACAGGAAAGTGTAGTTTTATGGAAGTCTCGTATTCTGAAATATAACTTATTGTTTTATGGACACGATGTCCTTCAGCGGCACACTATTGCAATGATTTAAAAACGGTACTATGATTGAACGGTCCAACTCAATACTGACATGCAAGTGATGGAAACTGGGCGAGTTTGTCTAGACGGTACGAAGTCGTGGAGACGTAATATATGTAGAGACCTGTCAAATTTGGTGGCAGCACGGTAGACTTTGTCTTTGTGTGTGCGTGTGTGTGTGTGTAATTATTGGTTAGATTATAAAGTTAAAATTTTGCCAGTTGACTCCCGTAGACAAGAAATGTGATGGTATCTGTGTTTTCTATATAAATGAGATTATTTTTACAGGCAACACAAAAGACCTTCTACCAAACAATTTGCATGTAAAAAACATAGGAGCACTCTGAGAAAACCCACATACTCGTCTGCCTCATAAGAAAAAATATATACATAACGTAGGAATATACGTAATTATGTATAAAATAAATTAAAAATATTTTTGTATTTACACATACATATGCCCACAAGCATATTAAAATATCATAAAGTATCTGTGTGTTTTCTTCTGGGGCGAACGAGTATGTGGGTTTTCTTAAGAGTGCTCCCGTATATTTTTACATATAAATTGTAAGGTCGAATGTCATTTGTAGGCACAAGCTAGGCTCTTTACTGTAAAAATAATCGCATTTATATGGAAACATGACAGCTGTTGTTCTGGCGCCGTGAGGTGAACATCGATTGGGATGCGCTCTCTCGCCGTACCACGAAGATGAATTGCGAATACGAAGCCCTGCCTCTGACCTCAACGATCATGGAGATGCGACCTGCATCATCGCTACCCGGTTGTCGCAAGTGCCGATTCTGCGATCGATTTTTCACCTATGGTCAAGGGACCGCGGTTACTGAGCGGTTAGCGATGGTGATTTTCTCGATGTACTGTCACACCTCCCCACCATTTTGCTGCAACAAGCGACATGAAGAAGGCAGAATACGCTGAGAATACAGCCAAACTATTTCCCGAAGACTCGAATGAACTTGTTTATAGATTTATACATTTGATCACTTTCCAACAATGTGGAGATTTCTCGCACATTATCGAGATTTCTTCAATCATTAGTGAACTGAAGGTCACGGATTATATCGCACGATGTGATGAACTGCTTTATTCTAAAATTGTAATTACAAAATAATAATTTTTAAAATAATAATTGTGATTTATTTTTATATGCTATATCCTTTCATCTCCCATAACTCTAAACTGGTGATATGATCACTCCACTATTAATGTAATAATCCGCATACAGAATATTAATAAAGACTAAGTATTAAAAAAACGTGGATAGTGGACTGCATACAAAACATGAATTCTGTCGAAATGTATAAATTTGGGTACAGTTGGCGAACGAATGTAATTTCTATACATATGAATGGGCGACAAACTGAAGGATTGTTAGGAGAGATTGAAGGATATGGACAGCTCGAAGGGTTACGCTTGATCTAAGCATTGGCATGGATTGCTGTAGATTGCGGAGGATAATTGCGAAGGATTGGGATTGTTCGAAGGAATGGCATGAATTGCCGAGGATTGGTGTGTGTATTCGTGTGTGGATTGCCGATTGCGGTGCTGATTGCGGTGCCAATTGCGGTGCCAATTGATGGAAAGATTGCGAGACTAATCAAAAGACAAGTCCGTAAATAATTTCTTGAATTTTGAAATTTTTTGGAATTTATTGGATTTTGGAATTTTTTTGAAATTTTTGGATTTTTTTTTGTATCAAGATTATTCAAGGTCATTGGTATGGAGTGAAAATCAAAGACATGAGGTCAAGGCGAAGGTCACCCAGATTAAACATGGTGGTCTGAGTAATCAGTGCCACCTAGGCTTTTAAAATGTAAACAAATGACAAACGAAAAAAACAGTAAGATGGCGGGTGGAGTGCATTCGACAGAGTGAGCAATGCCGAGGGGATAGGGGAGGGGATTGTTAATACAATGTGTGTTAATCGGACGACACAAAGGGGACAGTAACACTGAAGACTGACCTCGTTAACATGAATATGTAACGGAAGCCATTAAAAAACTCTTTCAATTAAATGGTTACCAAAGTTACCATGTTCACATCGTTACACTTCTTTAACTGGATGCATACAAAAGGAAATACTAACTTTTAAAATATGCCCCATCATTATACCAAATGGTTTTTTTTTTATTTTAATACAACTACCCCTAATTTGGGCAGCCGAGTTCTGAAATTAATAGAAACAAATACGTTTCTGCTATGAATATATCTGAAATATTAGTAAAATAAAACTAGTCCAATTTTATAAACCACCAATTGGGACAATAAAATAAAACAAATCTGATGCTACTGAAATATTTATTATTATTTGCAACCAACATTGCTGAAAACGCATTTGTTTGCGTGAACATTAAAATATAAGCAGTTGTAAGAACGGATGGTTTCAGAAGTTCAATTCGGAACCCACCTGCACCGGTCATAGAGAAAAACTTGCCCGAGACCGCCACGCGAAAGTCAACTTTATATCGCGCACTTGCAAACAGGAACACGGCCCTTGTGCTTGCATCTGCCATGAGGATGCAGCGACTGTGGATAACGACTCGCCCGGTACGCTAAAACCCTGCGAAACAAAACGCTCATTATTATTTTTTCCCCCTGCACTTAGGAGACGAGTGTCTGCGCCTTCAAACAGTCGCACGTACTTGATGTTTAACGCGGCGTTCCTGGTCCCAGTTTTCTCCNTATATCGCGCACTTGCAAACAGGAACACGGCCCTTGTGCTTGCATCTGCCATGAGGATGCAGCGACTGTGGATAACGACTCGCCCGGTACGCTAAAACCCTGCGAAACAAAACGCTCATTATTATTTTTTCCCCCTGCACTTAAGAGACGAGTGTCTGCGCCTTCAAACAGTCGCACGTACTTGATGTTTAACGCGGCGTTCCTGGTCCCAGTTTTCTCCACGCGCCCGGGCCGCTTTTTTTTTTTCCTGAGGAAAAATAATTAGTGTTCCTTGAAGCGAACTAACTCCACCGCATGTCGCTTTGTGTCGGAGAAAAAAAAAACTATTACAGACTTCCCTCGACAATCATTTCGGAACGCAAACTATGTGAAGTCGTTTGCAACTTCTGGAAAGACAAAAACACTTCGAGCCGGTCTCAGAAAACTATCTTAAAACTTCGTCGTCCGTCTAAGCCCAGGAAGAAGAGACAAGCTATTTATTTACGTTCTATGGGTAGGGACATTATATATATATATATATATATATATATATGATACAACCGAAGCCATGCTTTTATTTGCTAACACGGCCATCCCGCACCCCGGCCGCCCAGTAGGCGGGGAAGAGGGATCACGCCCTTTCAACGCAGACATGACCAACGCTTACCAAAATTGACCAAATCCGTAGCTACGACCTGTTCATCAGGCCGCACCAAGCGTAGCCCCGATCTGATTTACCAGATCGCACCGAGCATGTCCTACCACAAGGCCTGAGATCCTAGCACTCAGTTTACCAAGCGTGTGGTCTGGCCGGAGCACTACCCACACGCCTGACGTTGATGGGTAGGGACAGGAAAATTCAGAGTTTTAAACGACCCGTAGGCTAGAATCTACCGTCCTATGTATTTTCTAGCAGCAGCTTTCTGTTCATTGGCTGCTTCTGCAGTGTGTAGCCAGTTTTACCTCAGGCCAGGTGGCACGGGGTTCGGTGTTTGTTCCCTCGCAGGTCTGTCATTGTTCATCTGGGCGTGTCTAGTAAGCGGTGGTCCAATTGCAAACATGCTATAAAAGCACGTGTGTTTGAAGTCTAGCTTGTCCTAAAATGAATAAGTGAAATTTTCCAGTCCCTAGATATTAGGGGTGTCATGATCAAAATGTTTTTGAAATCCAGAAAATGTAATCGTGAGAATAAAACGGGCCGCCTAACGTGGAATAAAAGTTGGGATTTGCGTTAAAATATGTATTGTAAAATATTTTTTTAACTAGCACAAATGATTTTGGTAACTAAAAATATGCATGATATGTGAGAACAAATGCAAAAATAGGCACGGAATTAGAAGAGGCATAAAGTATGTACTATTAGTAAACCACAATATTTTTAATTCGTGAACTCTAAAGAATTATTTGTAAATTTACCACATCAGTGTATGCGTACAGTGACAAAGCGCGAATGGTAAATTATTTTCCCGTGCATCCATGGTAACGTTCTTACATTTGTTCAGGTAAGAGTCAAATGCGTAGGGAAGTTCCCAACTTTGTGTAGTAGCGATGCTAAACATTCGCACGTTTCCAACCTGATACGTAGTACTATTTCCAGACACTGTATAGGTTTAAAACTTCCATTGCAGTTTAGGAAGGTCACCAGGAATTTTTTTTTACAGTGTGGGACTGACTGTTCCACTTACTGTTGTGCGCGTATAACCTCGATACAGCTACGCCACCCGCCATTTCCAAGAATAATTTTTGAACAATATTAACGAAGGCTGCATTCCACATGATTCCCAACAGTAAAATGGGGTCACATTGTTACGAGGCAGTGGCCGCATGCGGTCCACGGGCCGCGAGTTGCGATATAGTTACAGCGGTGAAATATTTAACATTTCAGCTCACGCCAGGCATCAATATTACTTCTTGTATAGTATAAGAAATATACGATATACTCATATATCGATTGCAAGACAGACGTGAAGCGAAGGGCGCCATACAACAAAAATTCGCGTTACAGTGAACACTAATTGAACCCCTTCTCGACAAACACTAAAATAATGTCACAAGTTGCCAAGGACGTATCAGAGTTCATTAGGTATAGAGGTCTTAACAAAAATACAAAAACTAAGTTTAATTATATCTAACGTGTTTATAATGCTACAAAAATACACACAACCATTATTTACAACATTAAAACACCTATTCTTCTCAGTAAGCGCAATGTTTAGTGCCAGTCTCGATACTAATCGAAGTCCGTATCACTGCCTTTATGTTTGCGCTTCAGTCATTAAATCCGCACTTATTATTAACATATATTCAATCAACCCTATCACCGCCATTTCGCAGACTTCACTCCCGCTGGTAAGTGTATTCGCCGCTCGTTTCTTCGATGTCTTCCACTGCCGCCTTCCGTGGGACACCGGCGTGTTGAAATGTGCCCCTGGTCGGCGGGTTTCCTCGCTGATTTCCCGTTTTCCCCACCCTTTCTTCCCGGCACTGCTCCATAGTCACCTCGCTTCGCCCTCGTCAGTTTTCAAGACCTCGTTGCTTAGAGCCACCCTAATATCTTCACTAACTCACCCACTCAGTCAAAATACACGCACTTTCATAGGAAAAAATACTTCTAATACCATAAAATGTAATATAATAGCATTAGAAATTGTCAGAGTGAGTGTAAAAACATCTCAAAGCACTTGTTTACAGAAACAGTGTTCTAGCCTCAAATCCTATCCACGTCGTTTACGATAGCCGCACTGGTAGGGAAGCAGACCAATGTTGGGAGAGAGATACCGATTTTTCACAGTTAGCGTGATCACTCTACCGCATATTCTCTATTCGGTTTTTCTCTGCGAGTACGATTTTTCTCGCGGCAGTTGCTGTCTAACCGCTTTACGATACGGCTGGAGCGTAGAAGATTGGTCGAGGAAGAGGCCACAATTTGTTTTACCGCTTTTGCGCCTTGGTCAGTGTGGTTTTGAATTATCCGTTGTACAAACACGCTGTACCACAGTCAACTGATTCATGGATTGACTGGCGCCACTAGTGTAGGCAGCCACGCAATACAGCGAGGTTCAATATGTTGGTGGGCTGACACCTCGTGTGTAGGCAGCCACGCACCACAGTGAGGTTTAATATGTCCATGGGTTGACACCTCGTGTGTAGGCAGCCACGCAATACAGCAAGGTTCAAAATGTTGGTGGGCTGGCACATCGTGTGTAGGCAGCCACGCACCACAGCGAGGTTCAATTTGTTCATGGGTTGACACCTCGTGTGTAGGCAGCCACGCAATACAGCAAGGTTCAATATGTTGGTGGGCTGGCACCTCATGTGTAGGCAGCCAGGCAGCACAGTGAGGTTCAATATGTCCATGGGTTGACACCTCGTGTGTAGGCAGCCACGTACCACAGTGAGGTTCAATATGTTGGTGGGCGGACATCTCGTGTATATACAGCTACGCACCACACCATTTGCGATTTTATTGACCTACTAAGTTTAGGTCTGTAAACGTATATAATTTTATACGTTATTTAATTTTTCAATTTCTTAGATTTATAGTTTTTCGCGACCCCCAAATAATTTTTTTCATGTGATTATAAAAATGAGAGAGAAAGAAAAAAATATAGTTTTGTTTATTTTGAAAGGCCCGGAAAACAGTAAAATACCAACATCAAAAACTAATCATCCAAAAGTTGCTTATGCAAAACATTTTGAATTTTCTGGAGGTAATATTATGTCCAATGCTTATAATCTAGACAGTATTTCAGAAAACGTTTTGCTATTGAAATCATGTTTCTCATAGCCTCCGAAACAGTTCGATTATATCTTTGTCGCTCACTATCCAAGAGAGAAGAATACTACGAATAGATCCCATTATGTAGAGAATAACAACCAAACCATTTCCATTCATACGTGGTATAAAAAAGTGATGATAGCGTAGCACATTATTTTTAAGATGTGTACTAGAAATGAATGAAAAATTGTGCTGAGGGTAAAATGAAAAATCATAGTTAATTCCGAATACAGCAAGTTTAATGTAACGGCGACTATCTTGTAAAAACTTCGAAGATATCTACTATATAAAAATAAGTCGGGTTTTCCTTCCTGACGCTATAACTCCAGAACGCACGAACCGATTTCCACGGTTTTGCATTCGTTGGAAAGGTCTCGGGCTCCGTGAGGTTTATAGCAAAGAAAATTCAGGAAAAATTTTAACAGAAAAGCGGGAAAATCTTTTTTTACATACAGCGCCATCTCTGATACATAGCATGTACTACAAATCAAGTAGATGGCGCCGGTGAGTGATACATTGTTTGACAGCTACTCATTGTTCTCTGCTCAGTGATGTGACAAACTTTCATGTGACAAACAATTGTGAAAAAAAAGTAAAAAAAATAAGTTATTCGTTTCCTAACATTTCAATTGGAAACCATCAAATCAATCACGTGTATTGTGCAAATTTTTATTCAATTTCAACAGCAGGCATTTGTCTTTAAGGTGGTAAGTTGAACTGTGTAAATTATGTGGATCGTGCATTTGAGGTTAAATTCACCACTCTGTCCATAGTCCAAAATGCCTAGAGGACGACGTGCGAACATCGGCCGCCGCACGAGACATGCAAGCCAGCAACAAGTGTATTCACAGAACTTAAGCGAAGAAAGACAAAATATAATAAGAGAAAATGCCCGATTGAGACAACGCGTGAGCACACGAAGATCATTGGCATCATACAATCGCTTGGCATTCCAATATGATCCCACTGCGAACTACAGTGATGATGAAAATTTAGATATTGGACCAATGACGACTATATGCCGATATTGCAATGCGTTAAAGTTCAAAAGAGAAACGGCTGGATTGTGCTGCGCAAGTGGAAAAGTCAAACTGGATCCATTACTTACACCACCACAGCCACTGAAACCATTGTTCGATGGAAGTGATCCCGATTCCAGCCATTTTCTTCAACACATCCTTGAATACAATAACTGCTTTCGCATGACTTCCTTTGGAGCTAATATCATTCGAGAAGGCGGCTTCATGCCGACTTGCAAGGTAAAAGATACAACACACATAACCAATCACTCCTATGTTACACCTATGTTACAACTTACAACTTACTATGTTTGTTTGCAATTACAGATACAAGGACAAATATATCATTTGCATGGTTCAATGGTGCCAACACCAGATGAACCGCATCAATTTCTGCAAATATATTTCATTTCGTCGATGGTGGATCAGCTGAATGTGCGGTGCAATATACAGGGAACACAACAGTTAAAGAGACGAATTATTGAACAGTTGCAAGCATTTTTTCACGCTAATAATGCTGTGGTTAATATGTTCAAAACAGCATTGGAACGAATGCCATCGGATACGCACAAATTTGTCATAAGAGCGGATTGTACCCCAACAGGTGAACATGTGCGAAGATTCAATGCACCCACCGTTAATGATGTTGCTGCAATTATTGTTGGCGATCCAACTAAATCGCGAGACATTGTCGTTCAGCGAAGAAGCAATATCATGCATCGTGTAAACGAGACACATCGTTTGTACGATGCGTTACAATATCCAATCATTTATTGGCAAGGGCAAGACGGATACGACATCACGTCGAAGATGGTCGATCCAATTACAGGTACAATATTCACACACTAATTATTGCTATTATTATTGCTATTATTGCTATTATTGGTTTCCATTAACAATTCATTTAATTTTGCATTTTCAGGCGTATCAACGAATAAAAATCTAAGCGCAATGAATTACTATGCGTATCGTATGATGATTCGTACACATGAGGAGAATGTCATTCTGAAGTGCCGTCGGCTATTCCAGCAATTCGCTGTCGACATGTATGTCAAAGTCGAGACCGAACGTTTAGCGTTCATCCGATTCAATCAGGCAAAGCTACGATCTGAGGACTATATACACTTGCGTGATGCTATTCATTCAGATGGTGATGTTCAGAATATTGGACGTCTGACGATTCTCCCATCATCTTATATCGGAAGCCCACGCCACATGCACGAATACGCTCAAGACGCTATGACGTACGTGCGAAATTATGGAACTCCGGATTTATTTATTACGTTCACATGCAATCCGAAGTGGACGGAAATTGAACGTGAGTTGGAACCGGGCCAAAAACCGCAAGATCGCCATGACATAATCGCCAGAGTATTTCAGCAAAAACTCAAGGTTATGATGGATGTGCTTACTAAGTATCGAGTTTTTGGTGACACACGTTGTTATATGTACTCGGTGGAATGGCAGAAGCGTGGACTACCGCATGCTCATATCCTAATTTGGTTGCTGAACAAATTACATTCAAATGAAGTGGATGACATCATATCAGCTGAAATTCCTGATCCAGTCACTGATCCCCATCTACACGACATTGTGACGACACAGATGGTCCATGGACCGTGCGGTGCATTAAATCCATTATCGCCTTGCATGGCTGATGGAAAGTGCACAAAACGATATCCGCGACCGTTAGTTGCTGAAACAGTCACAGGGAACGATGGATATCCAGTTTATCGTCGGCGTTCAAAAGAAGATAATGGTCGAACTATCAAAGTTAAAGTTCAAAATCAAGAGATTGAGATCGGAAATGAATTCATTGTACCATATTGCCCGCTGCTATCACGAATTTTCGAAACACATGCAAACGTTGAGAGTTGTCATTCGGCCAAATCAATCAAATATTTGTGCAAGTACGTCACAAAAGGCAGCGACATGGCTGTGTTTGGTATTGCGTCGGAAAATGCGAATGACGAAATCAGCAACTTCCAAATGGGCAGATACGTCAGTACTAATGAAGCACTGTGGCGATTATTGTCATTTCAAATTCATGAAAGATATCCCACAGTTGTACATTTAGCAGTGCATTTGGAAAATGGCCAAAGAGTTTACTTCACTGAGGCTAATGCGGCACAACGAGCTGAGAGACCACCATCGACAACATTGACTAGCTTCTTTGCAATATGTGAAGCAGATCCATTCGCAGCGACGCTGATGTACGTTGAAATGCCCAAGTATTACACTTGGAATCAATCAACAAAGAAATTCCAACGTCGCAAACAAGGAACCCCAGTTCCAGATTGGCCACAGGTGTTTTCCACTGATGCACTAGGTCGCATGTATACTGTTCATCCTAGAAATGATGAATGTTTTTATTTGCGACTGCTGTTGGTACATGTACGTGGACCAAAATCATTCGCGCATTTGAAAACTGTGAATGGCCACCAATGCCAAACATATCGAGAAGCATGTCAACTATTGGGTTTGCTGGAGAACGATTCTCATTGGGATTTAACACTTGCGGATTCAGTTGTTTCATCAAATGCGTACCAAATACGAACGCTGTTCGCCATCTGGTGGCGAAACGGAGTTCGCCGGGTTTGCTAGTATATATATATATATATATATATATTTAAAGAATTCTTCAAAAGGAGGTGTTCGTCAATAGCATCGCCGCACCATTTATATTGAATTGAAAGATTCAAGCAGTCTCATCCTACGAACTACACGCTGCTTGAAGTTTTCCACCATCATCGAGCTAAGAAAACGTTTCGGTTCTTTTATTATTCCACCCAATAATATTCTAATACAGTACTTTCGGTAACAGGTTTCGGGATTTTTTAAGTCGCACATTTTAAATGTAGCAGAAACCGTACTTACGTCTTCCGTATACCTGGTGCAGGAACCAAGTTTTGATTCGTTTGTGATGCACGTTTTTAAAAGCCAGCTGTTATTCGTGTACACAGTCCGTTTCTACGCAAAAATCAACAACAGTTCTCACTGTGGTGCGATAAAACTTTTAAAAAGTAACACGCTCATTGCAAATACTATTTCGAAGCTCTCAAACATGTACAAACCTGATATTTCCAGATTTTTTTAAAACTTTAAATATTCTAGGTGATTAAACTTTCGAATCTAATACACAGGGTGATTCTAAAATCATGAGACAAACATTGAGGGGTGGTAAAGCTCACTAAAAAAAAAAACAATTATTGTATATGAATGTATGGGCGGAAGTGACGCGTTGAGGCACAAACACAAAAACATAACACATTAACGGAAACATAAAATGTTTATTAGCAGCATACTTAACGAGTGATTCCGTACAGAAAATGTGAAAAACAGTTGCTGGAAATGCATCCACCAACAGTCACGCATGCTTGGCGACCTCTACATATGGCGTGATTGGCTGACAATGGTGGCGTGCGTGAAATACCCGGCGTATTCGAATCTGTTCGCCAATCACTCCACCGACGCTACCAAGCTTGCATTACTGTCGGTGGTAGCAATTTTGAGCAATTATTATAAACATTGCTGTAAAAATGCATTTAGCGGCGACATTGTAAATAAAAACTGTGTTACATTTCATGTATTATTTTTGTGTGTGTGCCTCAACGCGTCACTCCCGCCCATATATTCCTATAAAATAATTGTTTGTTTTAGTGAGCTCTACCACCCCTNTGTGTTCGCCAATCACTCCACCGACGCTACCAAGCTTGCATTGCTGTCGGTGGTAGCAATTTTGAGCAATTATTATCAACATTGCTGTAAATAGGCATTTAGCGGCGACATTGTAAATAAACACTGTGTTACATTTCATGTATTTTTGTGTGTGCGCCTCAACGCGTCACTCCCGCCCATATATTCCTATACAATAATTGTTTGTTTTAGTGAGCTCTACCACCCCTCAATATTTGTCCCACAGATTTTAGAATCACTCTGTATATAGGGTCAACGCTTAGAGTCCCATACTAAGTTTTGCACGACTGTAAGATCTACANGATTTTAGAATCACTCTGTATATAGGGTCAACGCTTAGAGTCCCATACTAAGTTTTGCACGACTGTAAGATCTACATGGCCAGTTCGGAGCGTTGTGCATAGGGGCGACGAAGTAAACTATGCGCGTGCCAGTCTCGCCTTTATAGTTTTCTCGCTTTTGTTTTTCAAAACTGGAGAATATTTTCAGACAGGCGGGTGCACTAAAATATGACTAGAGAAGCTTGAGAGGTATTCAACCTTATTCTCACAGTCTACAATTACATAGGCGCTGTAATTACTTTCTATCTGGCACCATACTGAATTTTTTTAACATAATTAATGTGTCGTTATTATTGGGTGGTACAAATTAAAGTAAGATTACGTTCAAAACTCACGAATCTGAATCATCTGCTCTGCTTCGTATAATTTAAACCAGCTTTCCTCAACATCCTCGCGAGAAACTGCTTAAATATTCATAAGGTTAATAATTTCTTGTCTCAGCTACTCAAGTGCTATGGATAAACGCAATGGACGAATTAATGTTGGCGGTNCATAAGGTTAATAATTTCTTGTCTCAGCTACTCAAGTGCTATGGATAAACGCAATGGACGAATTAATGTTGGCGGTTCCGGAATGGAGAAGGAAAATACGCAGGATGCAGGAACTCTGAAGAACTGTACAGATTTAAAAAGGAAAACTTTGTGGAAATCGAAACAGTTGTTCGTAATAGTAAGCAGTAGCTCAGTTTAATTTGTACCAAGTCTTGATCAAGATCATTAAGCAGTTGCTCGCGAGAAGGTTGAGGAAGGATGTTTTTATTTATACGAAGTCGAGAATATGCTAGAAATTCATGAATTTTGAACAGCTGCTTATTTATATTTATACCATGAACTGTGTGTTACCCCTTTATCTAGTAAGTCAGTCNTCATGAATTTTGAACAGCTGCTTATTTATATTTATACCATGAACTGTGTGTTACCCCTTTATCTAGTAAGTCAGTCATTCACCACCTTGAATTTATTTTCACATTTAACTACCTTAAAATATCGGTGGTTTTAACTTATGAGAGGTATTGATTTTTAAGATCCTTAATTCCAAAAATGTAAAGGAAGTTCCAAAAAATATGTATACATAACGTATATATCGACTAAATATATTTCAGCTGTTTTGCTCCAACATTCCGTTTTCGAGCAACCATAACGATTNACATAACGTATATATCGACTAAATATATTTCAGCTGTTTTGCTCCAACATTCCGTTTTCGAGCAACCATAACGATTCTCTATCAGTAATAGTACGCCGTCATTCTACTTTGGAGAAGTGATTTCGAATGTATCTTGGAGGCCGCAGAAGCGAAGTGGTCAGATCACACACGCATCTTACCACAGTGAGTCGGACCTTATTCCCGGGGGGGCTAAAACTCGGGTTTTCGCATGTGGAAAAATTTACATGTTTATTCGGGGTACTCCCGTTTCTCCTACCAATGCATTCACTTGCTGCCGTATCTCTACTTCACTTTTCCACGTCGGTGCTAAAAATGTATCTCAGGTAATTAGCATNATGCATTCACTTGCTGCCGTATCTCTACTTCACTTTTCCACGTCGGTGCTAAAAATGTATCTCAGGTAATTAGCATGCCCTCTTCAACTCTTTAGCTAGTAACACAAACGTAGAAATAATGAGACCGTAGAGTTGATTCGCGGTTACTTTCAACTTTTCTTTAGTCCTACTCACGTTCTACTTCCAGTATATTACTCCACCTCATAAGCAAACAAAGCTTATCCGTGTTCGGAAAATTACACCAAAGGGCAATGCACCGCTTTCGTGCGCGCTCAGTGTAATCATATTTCATAAGAACTATTTCTTACTAGGCGTTACCAACACTCGTATTTTCTCCCCGTTCCTGCTCGTATTAATTATAAAAGAAGTATTATAATTTATGGAACCTGAAAGTTGAATTTAATTAAAAATAATGTATTTTTATGTGAACACTAGTATAAAACGGTAGTGATTCATTGCGTATTTAGGAAACAAACTCACACGAGTCATACATGGGGTGATTTTTGAAAGGTTAGATTAAAAAACTGCAAGGAAATCGCGATTACCACGTATAACCAAGTCTAATAGTGAAATACACTCGCAACCCGACAGCAGCCGATGATTAAACTATTTGTGGGTCGAGCATACAGACTAAAAGGATTGAGAACTCTTAGTCTGCTGAGAAGTTCTCGTGCTCCTAACCATTCATAACAGTTTCATTGCGGAATTCGTTTGGGAGTTTTGATTCTTTTCCAGCGGGCTAAAGCCTTATTAACAGTCTCCTGGGTTTTAGTTTCAATGCCAGTAATTTCATGGATATAGGCGAATTCATGAAAGTGACATATTCGAAGAATATTTTTGTAGTTTACAAATAAAAGTGTGCATTACTACAAAAACTTTTCCAGCTCCTTTCACAAAATATTTTTACTGCACGTAGCCCATTAATTAGTAAACTTTTAGAATACAGATATTTTTTTACGTGCCGTAAACTTTTCAGAACTTAGTTTTCTTATGCCTACGTGTGGAACTTGTAAATTCACTTAACTCGGTAATGAAGTCGCGTAACAAGCTGCCAATACAATTATTAAAAAAAAAAACTTTACTTCGGTGAGCAGTAACGCGATTACAGAAGCGCCTAAAATCTCGTTTATTCGGCGACATGCTTGGAAACTTCGCTCTGTTTCACACGTCCCTCTGGGACCGCACTTCCCATATTGTGATGAAGTTTTAAACGAAGGGTTGGATGGATGAAGATAGATTGATATAAGAATGGATAAGGGGGTGTGATTATTATGAATTGACGGAAAATTATAGATGAATATTCAGATGATAAAGGTAGACACACGTTAAAAATTCGTAGGTACATTTCCGGGAAGGCTATATATAACGTACTTGTAGGTTTATGCAACGTTTGTGATTCCATCATCGATTACTTGCACTGAGATAAGGGTTTATATTTAATAACACTAAATCTGTTTGGCGCAAAAAAATATATTTCATTAGGACCGATTAAAATTTTGTTATGAAAACAAAGGTTTTTGTTGTTCATATTTGCATGCCACAAACTTGTACGATTTGGTTTGTGTAACTTAAGACTTGTCTAGCTACGTAAAAAAGGAAATTTTGGTTATCATAAAAAAAACTATAGTACGGCCAAGTTTCGAACACAGGACTGTTGCTCGCATACGCTACACCTTCGCAACTTCCTTTATTGACGTACATATTTGAAGTTACACGAAGTTAGTCGACTTATTTCCATAGAGTACGACCCATACAGACGTACACACATGTACACACACGCCTTATCCCCGGACTCAAATGCTTCAACACCGTGAACCTGTAGGTAGCCAACTACGCAATGGAGGTTTCATACTATCGTTAAGAGGCCACGTCACCCCTTATATAGAAATTTTTCGTTTTAGTGTCATAACAGGAAAGTCAGGGCCATTACTGAAAATGTTGCATTATAGAAGCATTGCATTTCATGTCTCTTTGCAAATGTTTGTAGCCGGTTGTTAATGTGTGTTCTCTGGTTGCCATTAAAAGGTGAAAATGAATTAATGTATACAATTTCGTATCAAGTTAATTTTTGCGTAAATATGCGTTACTAGTTCATATATTGTTACTGTAATTGTGGGTAAAGTAATTAGCTAAGCTTCTATTATCGCATTTTTCAATAAATCATCGTAAATATGAAATCAGGAAAAAATAAATAAAAAAAGAGTCAATATGGCGGGTGATACGGGTTCTTGACATATAATTACTTTATTTTTGGTTGAATTAAACTATTCCTTATATTTTGTTTATATTATAATATTGCACTTTAATTTATATGAATAAAAACGGAGAGAAAATAGCTGTGTTGGCAATGTCAAGTAAGAAATAGTTCTCATGCACAATATTATTAAACTGAGTGGCCACAAATGCGGTGCGTTGTCCCTTTAGTGTAATTTCCTAGACTAAGTTAATCCATAGTTTAAGTGGCACCCGAAATTGCGTAACGAATGGGCCATAAGTGTCGTGTCCGAAATCAAGTAAACTGCTAACGAGCAATGAGGCAGCCACTAAATTCACGAACAACCGGTTAAAACGAAGAACGAAACTACCGAGAAACTACTCGCTAATAGAGNAAGAACGAAACTACCGAGAAACTACTCGCTAATAGAGACTTAATGGTTAACTATGTTTAATAAAATGGTTAATGTCCTTCTGTAGCATATTATGATTATAATATCTGGTGTTTTATGCGTATTGAAGGATATATATTGTATCTCCTCTGTTATTAGGATAATTAACACTGGTGTAATTGCGTATTGATGCACATATTTAGTATGTTCCATGCTATTAAATTATGGTAATCATTACTGTTGTAAGTGTGAATGTTTGAATGGAAAGACATCTTCAGAATACTGCATGCACTTATTTTTTCGGTAAGGGTGTCTGGCCTAATGGTGCACCTCTATTAATGATATAATAATTTACCGGTTGGGCAGTATTTTATGTAAACGTTTTATGCAGTGTAAAGTTATTTTCAAAGGTTACCTATTCACAGAGCTGAAATGTCCCACAAGTTCTTGTCGAGGTATCGAAAGGCGAAAGATGTTCCACCATTTTTCTAGTGCGGGTAAATGAAGCTCTATACACACGAGGTAGTTTTGCTTCCATGCTTCTGTATAATTGTCTTTTGCGTGTCGTGGATTTCCTGCCCGTGTTCTTAAAACAAATTATTTTTATCGCTGGTGACTTTCATTTCGCAATTTAAGTATCAAGTGAGACTGCATGCATGTATAAGTTGGCATGTCATTATACCTCCGGTCGTCAAACACGCCCTGCAGGACTCAGAACTAAGAGTAAAAACTCATCACTCTGGTAGCTTCATTCAGTGTGGCCGGGTCAAACAGTAGAATGAGTTCTGTCTGTGGCGGCAGCCAACGAAAAAGTTACTTCTACTCGAGTGGGTGAAAAGATTCAGGCAGCTCTTAGCATAGAGGTCTTGAGAGCCGATGAGGGTGAAGCCGAGGTGAGTATGGAGCAGCGCCGGAATTCACGAGCAGGGGAAACGGGAGATCCCCGAGAATACCCATCGACTAGCGGCATCGTCCGGCACGATTCCCACGTGCGAAAATCCGGGAGCGGCCCCGCCGAGAATCGAACCCG